>ML663573.1:8185541-8255561 GCA_007570785.1 Antilocapra americana
AAGGGTGGGATGATATGGGAGAAGGGCATTGAAACATGTTAATTTTCATATGTCTAATCAATCGCCAGCCCAGGACTGATGCTCGGGGCTGGTGCAGCGAGATTTCCCGGGGGGGGGGGAAGGGAAGAGGGAGGGGGGTTCCGGAGGGGAAGCATATGTAAACCCATGGTGATATCATGACAATGTATGGCAAAAACAATTAAAAAAAAAATAAATTTAAAAAAAAAAGAAAAATAGGAATTGAAGAGCAATGTCATTCTGCCACCTGGTGGCAGTATCATTCTGTGAATTGGTTTATTTCTGTGGCCAGCATCTTAAGGACTAGCAGGGAGCATTAACTTTTCCTGAAAACGATGAGTGTTTAATCCTATACCATATCTTCTTAACTCCCATTATGCTCTGCATGGGCTTCCCTGGTGGCTCAGCTGGTAAAGAATCTGCCTGCAGTGAGGGAGACCTGGGTTCGATCTCTGGGTTGGGAAGATCCCCTGGAGGAGGGAAAGGCTACCCGCTCCAGTATTCTGGCCTGGAGAATTCTATGGACTGTAGAGTCCACGGGGTCGCAAAGAGTCAGATACAAGTGAGCGACTTTCACTCACTATGCTCTGTATAAAAGACAGATAATAACTTAAAGGTAAAATATCCCATGAAGATCAGTCTTTGAGGTTATGACACTTAAAATACAAGCTTCGCAAGATCCTGGGGGAAAAAATATACAGCTTCTGTCCTCAACACGCCTAAAATAGACCTGAGGAAACAAGTATATTTTATGCGAATTTCTATATTACAAGGCAAAACCCCAAAGTATGTGCGTCATATGAAGAGCTCTGAATAGAGGGGGAAGGAAGTTGATGACATCATGGGAAACTAGGGAGGGAGGCTGGTCTGATGAGGGAGGTGGCACCCGAGATCAGGATGTCACCCAGCACAGGAGGGACACGAGAGGGTCTGCGAGGTAGAAAGCTCACTGGATTTGAGAAGTGATCTGCAAACTTTTTTGATCATGTACCTCTAAAAAATCAAACAAACAAAAGAAGTGAGCATGCATCCCATTAAAAATGTCTCGTCAGTAAGTGATAAACATTTGCAGATATAGCACATACATTATAAGGAATAGACTAAAATATTAAAGGGAGCAGTCCGGGTAGTTATTTCCCACTGGTCTGCTAGCCAAGCCCCTCCCTGCTCTGTGCAGGGGAAGACCGAAAGGCACCCTCACAGACCACCGTGTGTCACTCTGTTCTTCTACGCGCCCATGAGGGAGGGCCGATTCTCCTGATGACCAGGGTCAGTTCCCCCTGCTGGCATGATGAATCCTTTTGTTTTTGCCAGCCTGTCTCTTCTTTCTTTCTTTTTATGTCTGTGCTGGGTCTTGGTTGCTGCAGGTGTTTCTCTAATTGCGATGAGGGGGCTTCTCTCATTGCGATAGCTTCTCTTGTTGGGGAACATGGACTCCAGGACACCCAGGCTTCAGGAGCTGCAGCACCTGGCTCAGTGGTTTCAGCTCCCAGCCTCTAGAGCACAGGCTCGACAGGTGTGATGCTGGGCTTAGTTGCTCTGAGATATGTGGGATCTTCCTGGACTGGGGATCAAACCCGTGTCCCCCGCATTGGCAGGTGGATTCTTAACCACTGGACCAAGCTGTGGTTTTTCCAGTAGTCATGTATGGATGTGAGAGTTGGGCTATAAAGAAAGCTGAGCGCTGAAGAACTGATGCTTTTGAACTGCGGTGTTGGAGGAGACTCCTGAGAATCCCTTGGACTGCAAGGAGATCCAACCAGTCCATCCTAAAGGAAATCAGCCCTGAATATTCATTGGAAGGACTGATGCTGAAGCTGAAACTCCAATACTTTGGTCACCTGATGCGAAGAGCTGACTCATTAGGAAAGACCCTGATGCTGGGAAAGATTGAAGGCAGGAGGAGAAGAGGATGACAGAGGATGAGATGGTTGAATGGTATCACCAACTCAATGGACATGAGTTTGAGTAAACTCTGGGAGTTGGTGATGGACAGGGAGGCCTGGCGTGCTGCAGTCTATGGGGTCACAGGGAGTTGGACATGACTGAGTGACTGAACTGAACTAAACTGGACCACCAGGGAAGTCCCACCAGCTTATCTCTTGCTGCACAGGGATCCGATGGCCACTGTGGCCCAAAGGCAAGCAGATCTTTTCTGGAAGCCAGGGCCTCTAACTCCTCAGATCTAGGATCCTTCTAGAGATTCATCCATCCAACCTATACCAAGAATGTTCTTCAGTGTTCTGTTTCGTGTTTGGTGAGAGCTGAACCGTCAGCCTAGGGTTTGGACTCAATACAGGAGTACAGTGGTGCCCCCTTGAGTGCCCCCTGCTACTGGAGTCTCTGTAACTAACAAGAAGAGGAGCAGGGAAAAACGTGAGTCCTTCTGCCCCAACAGGCCTGGTAGGGAGTAACTGGGTCAGTTCTAGAACAAACATCGTACTCTTGCCAACGATACAGATTTCATCCTTTGCATTGTATGATGCTTTCTTTTCCATTAATATGTAATGCGTATTCTCTTGAGTAAAATGTGTCACAAGTAATATTGCATTTTCATCGTGGACCTTCCCTGGTCATCAGATACCCCCATCTTTTTAAAGAATTTCTTGTCCTTATTTTTAGATAGTTCAAGGTGTCTCAGTCTCAGGGCTGTAGAAATTCCCCAAATGAAATTAATTTTAATTCCCCTAAAATACCAAACCCCACAATTGTTAAGGGTAGAGAAGAGTAGAGAGAGAAGAGAAAGCCTATTTGAGCAAACAAGTGAGAGATGTCATCACTCCCCAAATATAGGAAATCATAATGAATCATATTCTGGGTCTTACGCTTTAATGGCTCAAGGGGTGTTAGGTTTGCCCCTGCTCTTAGTTGTTGATTCTTTGATGTTTCTGACTTTCCATACTGTTTACCTCAGCTAAGAAAAGCCTGAAGGCTGTAACAGCAAACAGAGGGTTTGA
Organism: Antilocapra americana; assembly: GCA_007570785.1. Lineage (NCBI taxonomy): Eukaryota > Metazoa > Chordata > Mammalia > Artiodactyla > Antilocapridae > Antilocapra > Antilocapra americana. The sequence continues at coordinate 8,188,517 of ML663573.1, forward strand.
ATCATTCTATTCTTGCCAGAGAAAAGTTCGCCTAGCACTGTCTAGACTGACCTGATTTTCAACTCTGTAATGAATAGGTCATGACTGATTCTTCTACTGTATTGTCCAACCTTCATGTTAAGCCAAATGCCTAATCTAAGGGTTCCTCCTGGCATTCATCCCTCTTACTCAGACTTCTCAGGAAAAATAGAAAATGCTCATTAGGATGTCACTTTCCTGTTCATTTATTTATCAACCATTTTACTGAATTCTTATGTGCACAGTACTGAATTGGTCACTTAGAGGCCACAGCGTTGAATGTGTTCCTGGCTCAAGAGGGTGATGAGCTGACTGGCGCAGGAAAAGGGGACCTTGCTGTATCCAGAATGGGTGTGTTGAAAAAGTTCTCCAACTCCATTCCATAGATGTCTGGTCTTAAAAAGAAAAAATGATTTAGACAGGTTTATTGAGGCTTTCCTAGTGGCTCAGGTAATAAAGAATCTGCCTGCAATGTAGGAGAGCAGGGTTCGATCCCTGAGTTGGGAAGATCCCCTGGAGAAGGCAATGGCAACCCACTCCAGTACTCTTGCCTGGAAAACTCCATGGACAGAGGAGCCTGGTGGGCTACAGTCCATGGGGCTGCAAATGGTCAGACATGACTGAGTGACTGACACTCTCACTGAGATGTAATTCATATACCATACAATTTGCCTATTTAAAATGTATAATTCAGTATTCACAGATAATCTGTATTCACAGATATAGGCAATCATCCCCGCCATCAGTTTTAGAGCAATTTCATCACTTCAGAAAGAAACCCCTTTCTCTCTAGCTACCCGTTCCCCACCACCCCACTTCCCATCCCTAAGCAACTCCTCACCTCCTTTCTCTATAGACTTCCCTTTCCCAGGCGTTTCATACAAACGGAGTTACATCATATGTGCTATTTGTGTGCCTGTCAACGCTTGTTGGCACACCTTTTTGCTTTCAGCCATTCTAGCGCATGTGAGGTGGTGCCCTGCAGTTTTGATTTGCATGTCCCTAGTGACTGATGCGGTTGAGTATCTTTTCATGCAATTACCGGCTGTTTGTATATCTTTCTTGTAGAAGTGACTATTGCATTCCTCTGTCCATTTTAAAATTAGCCTATCTGTCTTTGTATAATTGCGTTGTAAGAAGGTGCCTGGTCTTTAAAATGAGTTAATGTTTAAAGCAGCATATTTCAATCAGGGGATACATGGCCCTTAGGAGTTTGATATATGTATCACGTTTAAAAAAAAAAAACTTTCCAAAAAGTTTACATATACCAATTGTGAAGTCTCACAAAGCAATTTAACTCTCAGATTTCTTTCCTTGAGTCAAGAACTATTGCAACCCAGCGTGGTCACATGAGGTAGGTCAGGCTCACCAGCAGCTGATGATGGAGAGTTCTCTGGAGTGAGACTGATGACTCGGAAGCTGGGGACAGAGTCATATCTCAGGCAGCCACAGTGCCTGAACTGGACACACCCAACACGCACGCAGCCTCAGACAGGAAAGCAGAGTGACACAGCACATCTTAGCAGCATTTACGGTCACTTATTCATTCAACCAACAGGAGGCATTTTGCTTGTGGTGGAACTGTGAGAATAATTTCTAAGGGAATAATTGATTTCCACCTATCTCTTCTGTAGATGGGAATACCAGACCACCTGACCTGCCTCCTGAGAAATCTGTATGCAGGTGAAGAAGCAACAGTTAGAACTGGGCATGGAACAACAGACTGGTTCCATATTGGGAAAGGAGTACATCAAGGTTGTGTATTGTCCCCTTGCTTATTTAACTTATATGCAGAGTACATCTTGTGAAATGCTGGGCTGGATGAAGCACAAGCTGGAATCACGATTGCCAGGAGAAATATCAATAACCTGAGATATGCAGATGACACCACCCTTATGGCAGTAAGTGAAGAGGAGCGAAAGAGCCTCTTGATGAAAGTGAAAGAGAAGAGTGAAAAAGTTGGCTTAAAGCTCAACATTCAGAAAACTAAGATCATGGCATCTGGTCCCATCACCTCATGGCAGATAGATGGGGAAACAGTGGAAACAGTGAAAGACTTTATTTTCTTGGGCTCCAAAATCACTGCAGATGGTGACTGCAGCCATGAAATTAAAAGACATTTGCTCCTTGGAGGAAAAGTTATGACCAACCTAGACAGCATCTTAAAAAGCAGAGACAGTGCTTTGCCAACAAAAATCCATCTAGTCCAAGCTATGGTTTTTCCAGTAGTCATGTATGGATGTGAGAGTTGGACTATAAATAAAGCTGAGCACTGAAGAATTGATGCTTTTGAACTGTGGTGTTGGAGGAGACTCTTGAGAGTCCCTTGGACTGCAAGGAGATCCAACCTGTCAATCCTAAAGGAAATCAGTCCTGAATATTCATTGGAAGGACTGATGATGAAGCTGAAGCTCCAAAACTTTGGCCACTTGATGAGAAGGGCCGACTCATTAGAAAAGACCCAGATGCTGGGAAAGATTGAAGGCAGAAGGTGAAGGGGATGACAAAGGATGAGATGATTGGATGGCATCACTGACTCGATGGACATGAGTTTGAGTAAACTCCGGGAGTTGTTGACGAACTGGGAGGCCTAGTGTGCTGCAGTCCATGGGGGTCACAAAGAGTTGAACACGACTGAGCCACTGAACTGTACTGAATGTGTTTAAAGTATAGGGTTATAATTTGGACAAATGGCTGAATTTAAAACCTCATCAATGGAAGAGCAGAAGGCTGGGCATGTTCTGTTCCTATCCTTGTCCTCTGGCATCATCTAAAAATTAGAATGTATCTAATTGATACGCTCTGGCATCTCCTATTCCTGTTGATGATACACCCCATCATCTCCTATACCTATTGATGATACAGTCCGCCATTCTGCTTATCCTTGAACCCCCTCCCTCCTACAAATCATGGACACCACTTCCTTTTCTAATATGGAAGCATTTTAAAACTGTAGTAAGTGTGGCTGTCCTCTCTGAAATTTTTGCTAGGGTCTGTGTGCCTTCCCCACTCCCGCTTCTTGACCACAGCGTCGGTTTTCTCTCCACACGCCGTCATGGTGTGCATGCTGCAAAGCCTTCTCCAAATTCGCTGAGAACAATTAGTCATTTCCAGCTTTGAACTGCCTGGGCACTTTCCGGAGTCCTTAATGATGCGGGTTAATTCCTTGGCTTATTTATCCCTTTGTTCAACAGTTGCTTGCAGATGCCTGCTACTTGCCTGGAGAATCCCACAGACCAAGGAGCCTGGAGGGCGACGGTCCCTGGGGTTGCAGGAGTCAGACACGACTTGGCTGCTACACTGCCACCTCCACCAGTACAGGCAGGTGCTGGGCTAGGAGGATATAAACCACTGCAGCGAAATCCGCCCCTCCCCGAGCTGGCACCCTAGCAGGGGAACCTGTAGACAAATAAGTGCCGATACAGTGTGAGACGCTAGGGAGTGGTAAAGGAAAGAGGAATGCTGAGGTAGAGAAGGAGACGTGGGGAGAACGACCGTTTGGCTGGCTCGCAGCTGGCCTCTCTGCATTGGAGAAGGCGCCAGTTTCCTCTGCTGCTGTGGGAAAGCGTGTTCCTGGCAGAAGGGACTGGAGACACATGAGCCTGAGTCAGGAAAGAGGGCGGCGAGTGCCGTCCACAAAAGGGGCCAGTGGGACAAAAGGTGAGTGTGTGTGTCGGGGGGGAGGTGGAACCAGAGCGGGGAGAACAGGTTCGGGATCGTGGAGGCCAGAAGCCAAAGTGTGGATTCATTCACAGGTGCCATGGGAAACAATGCTCCTTTCGCAAGAGATGGTGGCCGCCTCCTAACAGGCATGCCTTTCTGGATCCACAGACCTAGATGTGCAGACACGTGACTTCTCTAAAATGGATTTCGACTTAGCTGACGACATTTTGCTTCTTTTGAAGGAGGAGAACTTCATCTTGCCGGAATCCGGTTGCCTCTGGTCTCTTTGGGCTTTCCGGGTGGCTCAGCTGTAAAGAAAGCCGCCTGCAATGCAGGAGTCACTGGAGGCGTGGGTTTGATCCCTGGGTTGGGAAGATCCCCTGGAGGAGGCAGTGGCTACCCACTCCAGTATGCTCACCTGGAGAATCCCTTGGATAGGGGAGCCTGTCCATAGGGTCGCGAAGAGTCAGACGCGACTGAAGTGACTTAGCACGCATGCATGCTGGTCCCTTTGGGGAAAGTGCTTGGTGAATTGAGGATCCTCTCAAACTTCTCTCCCTGGGTGATGGGTGATGCTGGGGTTCGGGGGAGGCTCCCACACTGTTCTGGGGTGGGGAGGTGCTCACAGTCCTTGGTCATGTTGTTCTTGTTGGCCTCCAAGGAGGCACACCGTTCTGCAACGCCACCCTCACCGGGCCATCTTCATTGGTCTCTGCCTCATCGGGGAGAGCCCCGCCAGGATTCCTGGCCACTCCGGCGGTTCCTTGCTGACCCGCCCCTCTGGGAGGCTTCTCACAAGCTCACCTGCCTGAGCACCTCAGCACTGCTGCCCAACTACACAGGTGGGCACAGAAATTGTCTAGGGGGTTTGCAGGCTGTAGGCCGATGCCCCAGGAGCCAGGCGTCCTTCAGTTTATGTGGGACTTCCACCATGCTGGCTGTGCTCCCCCTTTCCAGCAATCATCCCGGGAGACAGAGTGCTGGGTCCCTCCCAACATCTCAGTATGGATGACTCACAGTCTCCTTTTTTCTCACCTGCAGGCTGAGCTCTGCCTTTTGGGTGGGAAGTGACTCTTATACTTTCACTGTTTTCCGCCCTGGAGACAGTTGCCCCAGTCCTGGGAAGTGTAACAGGATCCGGGCATTCTATGTGGGGGGTGGGTTAAAATCTGGGTCCACAGAAGCCCACCTTGATCAAAGGTCAGCTCTCCCTTCAATCCACCAGCCCCACTTCAGAATGCCCACCTCCAGGAGAACCTCTGTCCTCCCTCTGGGAGACTCTGGCGTGTCCTGGGTCCTCAGACAGTGCGCTGCAAAGTCTTGAGGCACAAGTGTGAGAACTAGCCAACCAGAACCTTTGGATTTGTGGGCATCGGGCCGCTGATTGTCAACAAAGGGCGCCAAGGGCTGATCGCTCTGCCTCTTTCAGCCTCCAGGCTGACAGAGGCCACACGTGGTGTTCTGGGAGGGACATCCCTATCCCCTTCCTCTCTGCTTTCTCAGCTCCTGGAATTTTTTGTTTGTCTGGCTGCGCTGGGTCTTAATGGTGGCACTCGGGATCTTTGATCTTTAGTTGTGGTGTGCAGACTCTTAGTTGGGTCATGTGGGACCAAGTTTCCTGACTGGGGACTGAACCTGAGCCTGCTGCATTGGGAGCTTGAAGACTTAGCCGCTCGACCACCAGAGAAGCCCCAGCTTGGCACATTCTGTCTCTGCTCTGGGAACCTAACCTGGGTCAGGAGCCTCGCCATCTGAGTCTTCACGTCCCCAGGGCCCCCAGACGACAGCTACTGAGCCCAGCTGACAAGTCCTTGGAATCACTCTCCCCATCTGGGTCAAGTGGGTGACGCAGGCGCACGGGTCGGGAGGAGGTCTGGGGTTACCAGAGGACAGCCTTCAGGTGGAGTGGGCTTGGATCGCCGGGAGGGAAATTCGCTGGCGAGTGCACTGAAACTTGATTCTAGGACATTTTGAACATCTAAAACTTCCCAGTGGCTGTTACATAGCAGCAGAGAATGGAGGAAGGCCAGTCAGGAGGCTAGAGCGGATGATGGGCTGGGCCTGGGGGTGGCCCTGGCAGTGGAGTCACACAGAACTGACTTGTTCTGGGTTTTGTATTTGTAGATCTACTATTGGGCTTCCCTGGTGGCTCAGATGGCAAAGGATCTGCCTGCCATGCAGGAGATCCGGGTTCGATCTCCTGGAGAAGGGAATGGCATCCCACTTCAGTATTCTACTGTGTGTGCCTCTAAGTCAGGGACCTCACTTCATTATTTCAAGGATGCTTGAAATAATGCATACGAGTTCTGCATATGAGTGGAATTTGAGAATTCCATTTCAGTCTGTTCTTAAGCCTTTCAGGGTCATCTTGATGATATTCTTGTTCTGGCAAAGACTAGCCATTCCATATAAATTTTGATTAATGGCAACAACTAGCCAAAGAAAGCAGCTGTCTTTTGTAAACACACTCAGAATATATTTTGTCTCCTGAAGAGTCATCTCCTGAGGGGATACATTCAGGAAGGATCCTGTTTGTAGGCGATTAGACAGTATAATTAAAAGAGAATGTGCATCGCATTTCGTTCTTGAAAGGCATCTAGTTTCTCTCTTTAGCCTAAAGCCGGCAAGTCCCCAGTTTGGGCAAATTAGAGTTTGGGAAGGCTTGGCAGAGCCCACATGAGCGATCTCCCTCATTTTCCAAAAGGGAAAGGTTTCCTGGCAGGATGCCCAGGTCAATGGGCAACACCCCCCAGGGGCTCGTGTGACTCCCGCAGAGACTTCCTGTCCCTTTGGTGACAAAGCTGTCTGTGCTGTGTGAACAATCATGCCATCCGCCTTGAGTCTGTGGGACAGGAAAGCATGTAGCAATAGCCCCTATGTATAATCAGCCCACCCCACCAGGCTTTTCTAACTTCTGTAACCACAATGCCTCTAGCATATTCTTGGGAAACAGAAAATCAGTGGAGCTTTTCACAGATGCTAGCATAGAATTGCTTCAAGTTTAAGGTGGAAGATCAAACAGAGAGCAAAGGCACACTTAGAACAGCTGGCTCCTGGGAACCGTTTTCTGGAGTAGCAGCCTGTAACGCCGGACGTTTTTCTTAAGCTACGAGGAAGGCGGATCCTTCCATGAGAGCATCTGTAGGCCTGGAGCCAGGGAGGGACGTTGCTTATTTCAAAACTGTAATTGTAAACAGGGGTGCTGGCAGGGTTTCTTTACACAGACCAGAAAAAATGTATTTTAAAATCAAAGAGCATCGTTACCTCTGTTCCCTTGGCATTATGACAGAGATAATGAAGACGAAGGTGAGTGCTGTGTGAAGGTGGGTAAGATGATGTCACACTGCACTTGGAACTAGAAGCATCTTATTGTAGGGATCCTGAGCCTTTTGGCCTCAGTATTCCTCTGCACTCTTAAAAATTACTGAGAGCCTCAAAGTAGTTTGTTCTTTGTTTGTTTTTTTTTTTTAATGTAGGTTAAATCTACTGACAGGCTTCCCTGGTGGCTCAGATGGTGAGGAGTCCACCTGGTCGGGAAGATCCCCTGAGGAAGGGAATGGCAGCCCATTCCAGTATTCTTGCCTGGAGGATCCCATGGACAGAGGAGCCTGCTGGGCTCCAGTCCGTGGGGTCGCAAAGAGTTGAACATGACCGAGTGGCTAACACTTTCACTTTTTAAAATATCTACTGACACTTACCATATTCTATATTAAAACTGAGAAATTTTAAAAACACAGAAATAATGAAACCCGTATGCCATTAGCTGAAAGATCTGACGTCATAACGCCACAGGGAGCCTAGGGGAGACACCATTGTACGAGTGTGAAAGAGTAAAAAAGAAAAAATGAATCTTAGTATTCCTATAAAAATGGCTTTGACCTCATGGGCACCTCGAGGAGGTCTCAGGGCCCCTCAGGGGCCCACGAACCACACTTCGAGGGCCACCGGAACAGAGATGTGTGAATGGCTCCTGGATCTCTGCTGAATGCCATGGAAGAATGAACTCTGTGCACAGAGGGACACACGTAGCACTGTCTAGTGTGACATCTGCAGCCCGAAGAGAGGGTCACAGTACAGCGTGGATGAGGAGCCCCACTCTATGGAGGTTAAATATGCACTCCCAGAGCAGGGGTACAGCTAGAGAGCAGCAGAGCTGAACGGCAAGTTTCTTTCTACTAATTCTTAGTCTACCTTTTCACGTGCATTCAACACACGATTTGGTCACTGATATTTAAAAACCCGTCACCACACCTATACTATTTATTGAGCATTGCATAGGTGTGGAACACATGGGTGTTCTCCATCAAGACAGAGCTGGGCACATCCCAGCCTCTCAGTGCTATCTGTAGTTTACAGATTCAGAAATTAAAAGTGCAGGGAGGTTAAGTCAGTCATTCAGGTGGCCCAATCAGAAGGTAGGAGGAGAACAGGGTTCCAGACACAGCAGGCCTTTTGAAAGCCCAGATGCCTAACCATAAAACCTTAGTACGGGAACTTCCCTGGTGGTCCAGTGTTGAGCACCCGCCTGCCCATGCTGGGGACACGGGTTCGATCCCTAGTCTGGGGAGATCCCAAGTGCCTTGGAGCGACTAAGCCCATACGCTGCAACTTCTGAGCCTGCTCCCCAGAGCCTGTGCTCCACAATGAGAGAAGCCACCCCGGTGAGAAGCCTGTACACCACAAGCAGAGAGTTAGTCCCTGCTCCCCACAACTAGAGAAAGCCCGCATGCAGCAACAAAGACCTAGCACAGCCACACACACACAGACAAAAAGCAACAACAACATAGTACACCCCCAAAACACCTCTGTGCCTTCAAGGGCCTATGAGAATAAGGCTCAGACAAGTGGACCGATGTCACCAGCCAGTCTCTCTTGCCAGGTGGGTTCAGTATCCAGTGTGTGTGCATGCCTGCATGCTCAGGTGTGTCCGACTCTTTGCATCAACATCCATTAAGGGAACGTTATGACATGTCTGGTGTTGTGGGAAGAAAAACTTTTCCCTTCCTCTTTTGATTAAATTGGTCTAATAGTTAATAATCAAATTGACTGGTCTAACAACTACATTGGGCTTCCCTGGTGGCTCAGCTAGTAACGAATCCGCCTGCAAGGCGGGAGACCTGGTTTCAATCCCTGGGTTGGGAAGATGCCCTGGAGAAGGGAATGGCTGCCCACTCCAATATTCTGGCCTGGAGAACTCCACGGACTGTATGGTCCATGGGGTCGCAAAGAGTCGGACATGACTGAGTGGCTTTCACTTTCCAACAACTAAATTGATATGACAGATTAACAGGAGAAAACCAAATTTAATTACATGGGGGCCCAAAGACATGAGACTCAGGGCAGGCTGGGCAGCTGGGGCTTGTGTGTGGTTCCTGAGGCAAGGAGTGGGATGGAATCTGGGCCTTCCAAGAGGAGGAAGGTGGTTCGTTCACAGGCCGTGAGAAGAGCAGGTGTTCGGTAATTGGACGTTTGCCCTGCCACAGGTAGGTCCTTCAGATAAAATGTTATCTCTAGAAATAGCTCCCTTCCTGGCCCTGTCTAAGTTTTTTCAGGTAGTTAAGGGAAAAATAATCGGTTTTCTTGAATCTGCTGGGTCTTGATTGCCTTTGGCTAAAAACAGTCCACTCGGCCAAGTGGCACATTTTGGGGTGGCCTGGTCTACTCCACTTCAGCATTGTATTCAATCCTGTGGAGGACACACAAAAATAATACGTAGGTACAAAAGTCATATAAAATATAGCCCCTGCCTTTGAGTTTACCAAAATAAATACCCCTACATGGGAGGTTAACTAACCACACATATTAGTATATGAAAGTGAGAAGTGAAAATGTTGGTCACTTCAGTCGTACCTGACTCTGTGTGACCCCATGGACTGTAGCCTGCCAGGCTCCTCTGCTCATGAAATTCTCCAGGCAAGAATAGTGGGGCAGGCTGCCATGCCCTTCTCCAGGTGATCTTCCCAACCTAGGAATCAAGCCCGGGCCTCCCACATTGCAGGCACATTCTTCACCGTCGGAGCCACTGGGGAAGTAGCAGTTAGCACCTAGCGAACACCAAGCAAGAAGAATGTCCTTGGCAACCCGAGTCAGGAGGCCCCTGGGCTGGAGGGACCCACTGTGCCATCACAGAGAAGGAGGGTTTTTGCTGGGCTGAGAGGCAAGATGCATGGTTGTGAGAGCTGGACCATAAAGAAAGCTGAGCACCGAAGGATTGATGCTTTTGAACTGTGGTGTTGGAGAAGACTCTTCAGAGTCCCTTGGACTGCAAGGAGATCCAACCAGTCCGTCCTAAAGGAGATCAGTCCTGAGTATTCATTGGAAGGACAGATGCTGAAGCTGAAGCTCCAATACTTGGACCACCTGATGTGAAGAGCTGACTCATTAGAAAAGACCCTGATGCTGGGAAAGATTGAAGGTGGGAGGAGAAGGGGATGACAGAGGATGAGATGGTTGGATGGTACCAGCAACTCAATGGACATGAGTTTGAGTAAACTCTGAGAGTTGGTGATGGACAGGGAGGCCTGGCGTTGGCGTGCTGCAGTCCATGTGGTTGCAAAGAGTTGGACAAGACTGAGAGACTGAACTGAACTGAAAGGCAAGAGAGAAGGTCTACAGGAAGAAAAACTGCAATCAAAAATTAGACTTCAGCTGAGCCCCAGTTCTGTCGTCACTCAGATGGATGAGCTGGAGCCCAGTCCAGGCTTCCTGGGTGAGAGGGAAGCCATGCAGCTGGGACGTGCAGGCACTGACATGGCCTCTCTAGCTCTGGGCAGCTGTCAGCCCCTTTCCTTGCTCACATGCAATAGGCACGTCCCAAGTCCTGCCACTCCAACGTGGCCTGTCCAGCCTGGAGCTGGTCTTCAGCCAGTGGCACCCCATAAACATCAGCTCCGCTCATTCTTCTCATAGTTTCCCAGCCGAGCGCTTCTCCCCAAACCGCCTCTGTATCTCACAGACATGAATTTCAGGCCCTCCGCTCCTGTGTTCTACAACCTTAGGCAACTTGCTCTAACCTCTTGTGAACTGCAATTTGCTCCTGTGTAAAATGAAGAAAGGGATGCCTGGACCTGCCCCAGTGGTCCAGTGGCTAAGACTCCATGTTCCCAGTGCAGAGGACCTGGGTTCAACCCCTGGTCAGGGAATTAGATCCTCCATACCGCAGCTAAAGATCCAGCGCCACAACTAAGACCTGGCACAACCAAATAAGTAAATATTTTAAAAAGTGATGTCTCTCAGAGTTTTGGAAGTGAATGATTGTCAACCAGCCACTATAATACTTGGCACATTGTAAGTTCTTGATAAGTTAGAACGGCTGTTTATGATCCATCTCTGGTATTATACCTAGGACACAGTTGTCAGCAATACAGTTTATGAGGTGTTGTATTGGATTACTTAATTTCTTTGTTTCAGATTTCAAATCATCATGGAATTAGGTTCATCATGGAAAGCTAAAAAAATAAATAAATAAAAAAATACTTGCTACTTGAGCAAAACATCTCCAGGGGAAGACAGAGGAAGAAGAAAGAGACTGTGAGCATTTTAACTTTATAAGCTGCTAGGTACTTCTTAATCTTCATAAATAACCACAGGGGTGCTTAGTCGATCAGTCAAGTCTGACTCTTTGTGACCCCATGGACTGTAGCCTGCCAGGCTTCTCTGTCCATGGAATTCTCCAGGCAAGAATACTGGAGTGGGTTGCCATTGTCTTCTCCAGGGGATCTTCCTGACCCCGAGATCAAAACCAGGTCTTCTGCCCTGGAGGCAGATTCTTTACCGTCTGAGCCACCAGGGAATCCTCTGAGCCACCAGGGAATCCTCTCTGAGAGCTAGTCAGACCTCGTGCACAGTGGTTTACTCAGGGGCAGAGGATGGCTGGCTAGTCAGAGGAGTGATTTGTTTATTGATTTTTGGCTGCACTGTGTCTTCCCGGCTCTCGCGGGCTTTCTTTAGTTGCGGGGCATGGACTTCTCATTACAGTGGCTTCTCTTATTGCCGAGCATGGACTCCAGGTGTGTAGTTTCCATCATTGTAGCATGCGGGCTTAGGTGTCCTGCGGCATGTGGAATCTTCCCATGTCCCCTGTGTTAGCTGGCAGCTTCTTAACCGCTGGACCACCAGGGGAGTCCAAAGAAGAATGACTTTTTGACTCTAGTCTCACATCCCTCAAACTCAGCTTTCCCCATTGCTGTTTCCCAGAAAAGGAAGGCAGGAAGGAAGAAAGGAAGTTAGTTTTGTAAGAACCTTGACCCACTACTTCATCATTTTGATAGGCTAATAATTACTGCTGGTTTCTTCCCACCAGCTTTTTTTTTCTCATGTTGGTTGGGGGTCTCAAGCTAGGAGAAGTGATGGTTTGCAATTAAAAAAAAATATTCAAGAGAGATGAAGATTTCATTTTTGATGAAGTAAAGATTGTCCAAGGCCTTTGACAATATGACTGAGATCCAGTCATGACTGGGGGAGGACATGTGAGATTACTCTAATATTACCAATACTCACATTGGCTGAGCACTATAACTGGCAGGCCATGGCCACACTCACTGCTATCCCACTTAAATCTTTAGATCTCATAACTACCCTTTGAATGGGGTTTTCACTTAGGATGCCTTTAGCTGAAATAACAGATAACCCATTTCAAAGTTAATAAAGATAAACTGGACTTCTTTTTTCATTTTTAGATCACATGCAAAGAAGTCTAGAGAAAAGTTTGCATTCTCAAATGTTCCCTAAGGCTGATAGGATGGCCCCTGGTGGTGATGAGACCTGTAAGATTCCCCGTTTATGCCTTGGGGGGACAGAAAGAGGGTAGCTTTCTGCAGCAGCATTTTCTTAAGAGCAAGGATGTCAATTTTCCAGAAGCTTCCAGGAATCCACTCTTCATGTCTCACTGACTCAGAATGAGGTGGGCACATCTTTTTCTAAACTAATACAGTTCAGGAGATAGACATTTTTGATCGGCTTAGATTACTAAGTCGTCAACCACAACATCCTCAACATGTGTCCATTTTCTAGCTCTGGTTTGGCAGACTATATAGCCCTTGGACCAATTCTGGCTAACTGGCAGTCCTTGTAAATAAAGTTTTATTAAAACACAGCCATGCTCATTTGCTTATGTAGATTTATAGCCGCTCTTATGCTTTGATAGTAGAGCTGAACAGTCACGATGGAGACCACAGTGCCTAACATATTTTCCATCTAGTCTTAATAGAGAGTTCTGGACACTGGTTCTAAATCAAGAAAGTGTGGTTGAGGTTAAACAACTTCCGGAGTCAAAGAGCTCATTGGAGGCTGGGACCAGATTGTCACTCAGAAGCCAAGGCTCCCTCTGCTACCAGTTCCACTGGGAGAGTTTCTCAGGATAGGCTTACAATTTTTGTGATGTGTGCCATTTGTACACAGCATCACAGACATGGGCCTGCTGAAGTAAATATGTCCATAATGATGAACTCAATTCTTAGGAACAAGTTCACCTGTTGCTATAAATAGAGGAATAGGTTGGGGCATGAGAACACAGAATTCTAGAATTAATCATGATAAATCTGACACACACATTTAAAAAAACACAGATACCAACTGGGATTGGAATGAAATTTGTTGATAACTACTGGGACACAGTTAAAGATTTTAAAAAAATAACTTCACATAACTGAAAAGTTGATTTGTGTTACTTTCATGAATTTATCACTGAAAATGAGTTTTAGAAACAAAAGATAAAGCAGTGAAATAAATGAATATAGTAGCACAAAGAAGGCTTACCCATGATAACTGTTTTTCCTTGATCATGCATTCACCTTCTCCTCTGCCTGTCTATAGCATCCAGTCTCCAAGAGGACATTCAGTTACCCTCAGCTTCTGGCATTCACACTTTTCTGTAATTCCCTCCTAAGTTATATAAGCATTGGTCCATGTGATCTATAGAATATGGCCCAAGTGATGAAAGTGGAGGGTTTTGTCATGGAGGGTATTGCAGCTTCTATCTTGGCTTCCTGGATTGCTTGCTCTGAGGGAAACCTGGTCACCATGCTGGGAGGACACTCAAGCAATTCTGGGGAGAAGCCCCCCACACAGAGGGACTGAAGCCTCCCACCAACAGCCGAACAAACTTGCTGGCCATGTGAATGAGAACCGTGGAAGCAGATCCAGCCTCTGTCCAACCTTCAAGTGACGGCAATCTTGACTCACATTCAACTGCGACCTCAGGAGAGATGTTGAGTCAGAACTTCTCTGCCAAACCACAGAAAGTGAGAGATAATAAATGCTTACTGCTATTTCAAGTCATCAAGTTTGGGGGTTGTTTGTTAAGCAGCAAGACTTAACTGACATATATTTCTTCCATATTGGGTCAAAGACTCATGGTAGTATTTATTATATAAATATGTATTATTTATAATACATTATATGTAAACATTTATTTATATATTTAAAAGTTATGGAACGGATGCTGAAGCTCCAATACTCTGGCCACCTGATGCGAAGAGCCAACTCATTGAGAAAGACCCTGATGCTGGGAAAGATTGAGGGATGGGGGAGAAGGGGACGACAGAGGACGAGATGGTTGGATGGCATCACTGACTCGATGGACATGAGTTTGAGCAAGCTCCTGGAGATGGTGAAGGACGGGGAAGCATGGTGTGCTGCAGTCCATGGGGTGGCAAAGAGTCGGACACGACTTAGCAACTGAACAACAACAATGATGAAACTTCTGAAACTTGATGAGCTAAGAGAAGATGTTGAAAATATCTATGTGTGTTGTGTGTGCATGTCTGACTTGCTTGCCAAGAGTTGGACACGACTGAGTGAATGGAACTGAACTGAACCCCAAACTCCCAATCCTTCCCTTCCGAAATCCCCTTCCCCCTTGGCAACCATGAGCTTGTTTTCCATGCCTGTGAGTCTGTTTCGGTCTCAAGATAAGTTCACTTGTGTCATATTTTAGATTCCACATGTCAAGTGACACCACGCGGTATTTGTCTTTCTCTCTCTGACTTACCTTCTCTTCAGCAAAGCACAAAGTTCCCTAAAATCTGGCATGAGCTTCCCTCACGAGCGCCTCCCTTCTGCCTCCGCAATCCTTTCCTCTCCCTTGTGTTCTGGCTGTATCAACTCCGAGATCACCTTCTCTGGGGATTTCTAGAGGAGATTCCATCTCCCTTAGTTCCCTGTGGGTAATTGCCTGTCTCCTTATCACACTGAGTAGTAAGTCATTGGTTTCTTGTCTTCAATCTCTGAGTTCCTCCTTGGTACCCCTAGGGCCAGTACAGTGTCGATTAAAAACGAACAATTCGACGTGTGTTTGTTGAATTAACTTCACTGTCTTCTCATGAAATGATGCGCTTTGTGGCGAGTGAGTGCAGAAGAGAAAGATGGTGATCCAACGGTCGCCTCATTTCTATTACAGTTCTGTGAGAGCCCTCACTCACACAAGTCTCACTAATATGGAGCTAGGGCTTGTATTTACTCACAAGCTCCCGACTCTCCTTGTGGAGAACACTGCACAGTGGGGAAGCCACAGCCCGTATCCTGAGTCAGATCACGGTTCGGTTGAAGGACATTATTTCCCATCTTCTCACTTACTTCAGGAGAACTTGAATGAATATGATTAATCAGAGGACTTTTCTTTCCAACCACCGACCTAAAATGATACTCTTGCTGAAGCTGCCACAGTGCAGCTGCCGCCGTTCATTCTCGTGTGTGTCAGAGCGAGCGCCACACGCTTCTCAAGGGGAACTTCACAGAAACTTTCTCTTCCCTCTTGGCTCCCTCAGTTTTCTTTCTGTGCTTCTGCTCCTTTTCTGGCCTGTTCTCTCTTCCTCATAAACATGGTGCCGCCCCCCCCCCCCCAAGAGGCACTTTGCATTTTTCAAACTCGGCCACACCTTGATACCTGTCCCTTTCCACTTGCTCATTGAAAGCTGGGGTCCAGGGTTCCTCCCTGTGACTCGGCGGGGGCCTACTAACTGCCTCCCCCAAACCGGTGATCTGGGACTTCCAAGCTGAGTCCTCCTCTCTACCCCTTCTCTCTCTCAGCTTGACTTGGAGACCAGCCACCACGTTGGAAGGCTAGCCGAGGGCTCAGCCAACAGCCGACACCAACTGTCAGACACTGCAATGAAAGAACCTTCAGATAATTCCAGCCCTGAGCCCTCAGATCTCCTTGCTGAGGGCCAGAAGTCATGAAGCAGAAAGGAGACAACTCTACTGGGCCCTGGCTGAATTCTTGATCTACAGAATCTTGTGAGAATTAATAAATGATGCTTGTTATCTGAAGGTTATTTGTTATATTCCAATAGATCCTGATGCTGGGAAAGACTGAGGGCAGGAGGAGAAGGTGGCGACAGAGGATGAGATGGTTGGATGGCATTATTGACTCAATGGACTTGGGTTTGAGCCAAGTCCAAGAGATAGAGAAAGACAGGGAAGCCTGGCGTTCATGCTGCTGTCCATGGGGTCACAAAGAGTTGGACATGACTGAGTGACTGAACAACAACAAAGATAGATCACAAGTACACCAAGAATCCCTTTTGTTCTCTCCCTGGGCTGTTTTGCTCACTGGACGCTGTTGGTGTACAGTCACTGTTCCCATCACCAATGCTCCTGTCTTTGCTAACGTCTCCCCTGCAATTACTCCCAGCTCTGACTTCTTGGCCATGTTTAGCCCTGCATTTCCAGTGCCTGCGGGGCACCTCTTCCTGGGTATTCCTGACTCTTTATTGCACAGAAAGATACAGCATTTTTCTTTTCTAATCCAGTTTTCTTCCTCTGTTCCCTTCTTCTGTTCTTGGCAGCTCCAGGTAGTCACAGGGCACCTCAGTGCCCAAGGGCATCACAAGACAGGAGTTCTACTCTTGATGAGGTATTAACCAAGTGGGAACTAGTCATTCCTGGGGAAAGGCAGACACCTTTCTACTGTCTCTTTTGTCACCTTAATTCTGGTGCTTTTATTAAAGTAGTTCTCAGTACATCCGGCATAAACATGGATTTTCCTGATGTGTAACTGTGAACTAACACACACACACTCACGCTCCAAATCTCCCAATGAGAAGGAAGTTTATGAGTAAAATCACAGACTTTCTTACTAGATTATATCATTCACATCGAAGCTCTTACTCACTGCAAAACCTCAGGGAAGGTATTTAATTTCTTTGAGCCTGAATTTCTCATGTTTCAAATGTAAATAGGATTACTATGCTCAGAGGCTTGCTATAAAGAGTAACTCATAAAATACAGGAATGTCGTTTGACACATAGTGGCTCTTTAATAGATAGTATATTGTCAGCTATTATTGGTCCTCATTTTGTGCTTAGTTGCTCAGTCATCTCCAACTTGCCAGGCTCCTCTGTCCATGGGGATTCTCCAGGCAAGAATACTGGAGTGGGTTGCCATGCCTTCTTCCAGTGGATTTTCCCAATGAAGGGATTGAATCCAGGTCTCCCACATTGCAGATGGATTTTTTTTTTTTTAACTGCCTGAGCCACCAGGGAAGCCTTTTATATCCAATTAAATCTAAATGTCTTGCATGTGTACATGCTAAGTCGCTTCTGTCTTGTCTGACTCTCTGCAACCCTATGGACTGTAGCCTGCCAGCCTCCTCTGTCCTTGGGATTGTCCAGGCAAAAATACTGGAGTGGGTTGCCATGACCTCCTCCAGAGGATCTTCCCAACACAGGAATCGAACCTGTATCTCTTACATCTCTGCCATTGGCAGGCAGGTTCTTTACCACTCGCGCCACCTGGGAAGCCATTACATTTCTTAGGTGACCACTTAAGATCCTGTAGGAGCTGATGTCAATATAATTTTTTCAAACTTACGTTAAAATTCACTGTCTGCCATACTAAGCCATTAACTGCTTGAAGGAAGGGTCACATTACCAAAAGCTGTGTGGCGGGTCTGCTGCTTGAAGCTCAAAATGCTCAAAAGCCAATAAACAGGCCAGGTTGGTGGAAAGGAAAAGTTTGCTTTATTTCAGAAGCTGGCAACTTGCAGGGGGTGAAGGGTGGTGGACATCCGTCCAAGGGCTGACTCCCTCCTGACAGGCAGAGAGTGAGAGCTTTTATAGACAGAGTTGGGAGGCGGGTGGATGTTACATGCAGTTCTAACAACGCTACACACAGCTTCAAATTGGTCATCGGTGGTGTGACCAGCATCATCTTGGTTATTTAGGTACAGTTAACCTTCAGTTCCAGGGTCCATTTGTTCCCATGTATTTTCAGCCAGTTCTTAGAATTGAGGCAGCTTCTGTCGTGGGTGGAATCTGGCCATCATGCAATTAACTACATGATGTTTCGGTATCTATAAGGCAGTTCACAGGATATGCTTCAGAACACTATTTATAGCCCTTGAGAAAGAACTCAAGGTCCTTGACTATGCTTAATGACTATGTTATTATTATTTGGTCTCCTGTGACTGTTTTCCTTTGTTCTCACATGTTCTCATTTCTCTGATCAAACTTCTTCTTTGACTAAAGTTTTTCACAGACAAAAGACAGGCAGAGGATGTGGGGAGGGGGGAAGCATCTTCGGATCCTGCTCTGTTTCAGGATCACATTCTAGAAGCCTCAAATTTAGCACAGTCTTTGGCCAGAGTCATTTCTCTGTGTTGCCATGTGCTTTTCACGCAAGCATCCCTTGGCCTGCGGATCCATCACTTCTCCTTCCTCACCAGGCCATCTTCTCCCTGTGTGTCTCAGTGTCTCTGCCCCATCCCTTACGATGGCAGCAGTCACAACGGACTGAGCCTACCCTCCTGTGGCAGCATCTAATGAAAACAAATTACTCTGCAACAACTGTATTTCCCAGTAAGGTCACATTCCAAAGTCAAAAGGATTAGGACTTCAATATATCTTTTTTGTGGTGGTGGTTTATTGGTTTAGTTGCTGAGTCATGTCCAACTCTTTGTGACCCCAAGAACTGTAGCCCATCAGGCTCCTCTGTCCATGGAATTCTCCAGGCAAGATACTACAGTAGGTTGTCATTTCCTCCTCCAGGGGATCTTCCTGACCTAGGGATCGAACCTGAGTCTCTTGCATCTCTTGCATTGGCATGTGGAGTCTTTGCCACTGAGCCACCAGGGAAGCCCCACATATTTTTTAGGGATATAATACGGCCCATAACATGAGGTCTTGGGCTAATATTTTTAAGTCTTGCTTTTTTCAAAGGTTTGCTACAAAATTTAAATGAAACACAGGAGAGTTATGCCCTCTACCATTTGACTTTAGAGTTTCTAATATACAACTTATGTTCAAGTTTTCCCAGTTATCCCTGACTGTCCCTTACACTTTCCATTTTTGGTCTCTGGGCTATAGTTAAGGGTCATGTGTCACATTTTGTTGTCTTGCCTTTTCAGTTCAGTTCAGCTCAGTCACTCAGTTGTGTCCAACTCTTTGTGACCTGTGGACTGCAGCACGCCAGGCCTCCCTGTCCATCACCAACTCCCAGAGCTTACTTAAACTCATGTCCATTGAGCTGGTGATACCATTCAACCATCTCATCCTCTGTCACCCCTGTCTCCTCCTGCCTTTAATCTTTCCCAACATCAGGGTCTTTTCCAATGAGTCAGTTCTTCACATCAGGTGGCCAAAATACTGGAGCTTCAGTATCAGTCCTTCCAATGAATATTCAGGACTGATTTCCTTTAGGATTGACTGGTTTCATCTCCTTGCAGTCCAAGGGACTCTCAAGAGTCTTCTCCAACACCACAGTTCAAAAGCATCAATTCTCTAGCACTCAGTGTTCTTTATGGTTCAGCTCTCACATCCACACACGACTACTGGAAAAACCAGAGCTTTGACTAGACAGACCTTTGTTGGCAAAGTAATGCCTCTGCTTTTTAATATGCTGTCTAGATTTGTCATAGCTTTTCTTCCAAGGAGCAAGCGTCTTTTAATTTCATGGCTGCAGTCACCATCTGAAATGATTTTGGAGCCCAAGAAAATAAAGTCTGTCACTGTTTCCAATGTTTCCGCATCTATTTGCCATGAAGTGAAGATCTTAGTTTTCTGAATGTTGAGTTTTAAGTCAATTTTTTCACTCTCCTCTTTCACTTTCATCAAGAGGCTCTTTAGTGCTTCTTCGATTTCTGTCATAAGGGTGGCGTCATCTGCCTTTTCACACTCCTTCAATTCAGGGTGGTGGTGAGACAAGTGGGAAGGGCAGGGCACAACCATTAAAAGAATGACACAGCCCTTGAGGATCTAACAAAAACTGGTTAGAATCAATTATGTCCAAGATGGCTGAAGATCTGCCTTCTAGTAGACCTTGGGTTTCATTATGAGATCACTATAACACATTAGTCAAAGGACACACCCACAGGTACCATCACAGTTCGGATGCTTGACCATAATAGGCCAAAGAGTAGGAGGTGGCCCAAGTCCTGGAAACCCCCACCGATGCCTCCAAGTAACTGGAACAGTTCTTCCACTCATTAGCCTATGAAATTACCCAGCCCATAAAAACTAACCACCTTCATATCTCAAGCCTCTCTCACCTACTGAGATGGACTGCATTCTGTCTCTCTAGAATGTGTATCTCTCTACATAAACTACTTTTCACCTCCCTACGTGCTTCCCAGGTGGTGCTAGTGGTGAAAAACCTGCCTGCGAATGTAGGAGACATAAGAGCTGCAGGTTCGATCCCTGGGTTGGGAAGACCCCCTGGAGAAGAGCATGGCCACCCCCACTCTAGTATTCTTGCCTGGAGAATACCCATGGACAGAGGAGCCTGGCGGCTACAGTCCATGGAGTCGCACAGAGTCAGACACGACTGAAGTGACTTAGCAGGCATGCCTGCACTTACTGCAGCCTCCTCTTGAGTTCTTTCCTGCATCGAGTCAAGGACCCCAAGCCAGGACCTCACTGGACACCTGGGACATGACTCTTCCCTTGCTCACCCTTCTGCAACAGTGGTTCTCAGAGCACCCTGTGTATGAGAATCTCCTGGAAAGCTAGCAATCGAATTTTCTGGAGCCCATCTCCAAAGATTTTGAGTCAGTGGGTCAGAGGGAGGCCCATGAATTGGCATTCCTAACAAGTGCCAAGTGATGCCAAAGTTGCTGGTCCAAACACACAATTTTGAGAACTGCTGATCTAGAACCAGGGTTGGCAAACTTTGTAGAGGACAGATGGTAAAATACTTTAGGCTCTATGGCAACCACTCACTTCTGCCACTGTAGGCAAAAGCAGCCATAGACAATACATAAGTGGACGCTGCTACATTCCAGCAACACTTTATTTACAAAACAGCTGCCTGGTATCTCAGTCTGCTGTTTACTCTTGCCGTTTTGGAGGGAGAGGGGGAAGCAGAGGAGGTCTTTCAGAGCACGGACATTTTTGAATTGTCCTGTTCAGTTTTTCTGTAGAATGTTTCACAGTCTGGATTTGATTGTTTTATTTTTGATTTAGGTTAAACATCTTGGCAAGAATACCACATAAGTGATACTGTACACTATAGGGGGAAATTGTGAAAGACTTTGAAATGGCCTAAAAAAATTATTGGGTAACTCAAGTGGAAAGCTAGTTGCTGTCTCATGCAACTTTGTGGGTTATCTGATTCTACAGTTTCATTATCTTTGAGCTGTTTTACAGCTCTCTAAATTGTGGAATACTGAAGGTAATGTCTAGGGCTCTAATCTTTAGAACTGCAAATTTTGTTCCTTTGACATCTATTTGACCTATGGGTCTTGACTAATCTTCCATCTATTAGGCAACATAACTTCAGCATTCCTGACTGTATGTGTATGTGTTGGGTTGTCTCTGGATTCTCTTTTGAACTCGTTGGAACAGGTTACTCGTACTCACATTAAAGAGTTAAGTATTATTTTTGACAAATGTTCATTTTACATCTGCACCTGAGTCACCAATATATTATCTATTAAATATTATCCCTTAGAAATATTTTTCATTGCATCATTTGGTTGACGTTCAGTTGCTAAGTTGTGTCCGACTCTGAAATCTCGTGAACTGCAGCACATCAGGCTTCCTTGACCTCCACTATCTCCTGCAGTTTACTCAGAATCAGGTTCAATAATTGATGATGCCATCCAACCATCTCATCCTCTGTTGCCCCCTTCTTTTCCTGCCCTCAACCTTTCCCAGCACCAGGGTATTTTCCAGTGAGCTGGCTCTGCTGCATTTTGTACTCCAAGGCCAAACTTGCCTGTTGTTACTTCAGGTATCTCTTGACTTGCAACTTTTGCATTTTAATCCCCTATGATGAAAAGGACATCTTTTTTTCTTGGTGTTAGTTCTACAAGGTCTTGTAGGTCTTCATAAAACTGTTCAACTTCAGCTTCTTTGGCATTAGTGGTTGGAGTATAAATTTGGATTACTGTGATGTTGAATGGTTTGCATCATTTTCAGTTCAGTTCAGTTGCTCAGTCATGTCCAACTCTTTGCAACCCCATGGACTGCAGCACGCCAGGCCTCCCAGTCTATCACCAACTCCTGGAGTCTACTCAAATTCATGTCCAATGAGTCGCTGATGCCATCCAACCATCTTATCCTCTGTCGTCCCCTTCTCCTCCTGCCTTCAATCTTTCCCAACATCAGGGTCTTTTCCAATGAGTCAGTTCTTTGCATCAGGTGGCCAAAGTATTGGACTTTCAGCTTCATCATCAGTCCTTCCAATGAATATTCAGGACTGATTTCCTTTAGGATATGCTGGTTTGATCTCCTTGCAGTCCAAGGGATTCTCAAGAGTCTTCCCCAACATCACAGTTCAAAAGTGTCAATTCTTTGGTGCTCAGCTTTCTTTATAGTCCAACTCTCACATCCACACGACGACTGGAAAATCCATAGCTTTGACTAGACAGACCTTGTTGACATAGTAATGTCTCTGCTTTTTAATATGCTGTCTAGGTTGGTCATAGCTTTTCTTCCAAGGAGCAAGCGTCTTTTAATTTCATGGCTGCAGTCACCGTGTACAGTGATTTTGGAGGCACCCAAAATAAAGTCTCTCACTGTTTGCATTGTTTCCCCATCTATTTGCCATGAAGGGATGGGATCAGATGCCATGATCTTAGTTTTCTGAATGTTGAGTGTTAAGACAACTTTTTCACTCTCCTGTTTCACTTTCATCAAGAGGCTCTTTCCTGCAAATAGACCTGCCATATGACCCAGCAATCCCACTGCTGGGCATACACACCGAGGAAACCAGAATTGAAAGAGACACGTGTACCCCAATGTTCATTGCTGCATTGTTTACAATAGCCAGGACATGGAAGCAACCTAGATGCCCATCAAATGACGAATGGATAAGAAAGCTGTGGTACATATACACAATGGAATATTACTCAGCATTAAAAAAAATTCATTTGAATCAGTTCTACTCAGGTGGACGGAACTGGAGCCTATTATCCAGAGGGAAGTAAGCCAGAAGGAAAAACAACAATACAGTATACTAACGCATATATATGGAGTTTAGAAAGATGGTAATGAGAACCCTGCATGCGAGACAGAAAAAGGAACGCAGATGTATAGAACAGACTTGTGGACTCTGTGGAAGAGGGCAAGGGTGGGATGATATGGGAGAATGGCATTGAAACATGTTAATTATCATACGTGAAATCAATCGCCAGCCCAGGATTGATGCTCGGGGCTGGTGCACCGAGATGTCCCAGGGGGAGGGAATCGGGAGGGAGGAGGGAGGGGGGTTCTGGAGGGGGAGCATATGTAAACCCATGGTGGTTTCATGTCATTGTATGGTAAAACCAACACAATAAAGTAAAGAAAATTAAAAAAAAAAGAGGCTCTTTAGTTCTTTGATTTTTGCCCTAAGGGTGGTATCATCTGCATATCTGAGGTTATTGATATTTCTCCTGGAAATCTTGATTCCAGCTTGTGCTTCATCCACCCCAGTGTTTCTCATGAGGTACTCTGCATATAAGTTAAATAAGCAGGGTGACAGTATACTGATGTACTCCTTTTCTGATTTGAACCAGTCTGTTGTTCTATGTCCAGTTTTAAATGTTGCTTCCTGACCTGCATACAGATTTCTCAAGAGGCAGGTCAGGTGGTCTGGTATTCTCATCTTTTTAAGAAATTTCCACCCACTGATGTGATTCACATAGTTAAAGGCTTTGGCATTGTCAATAAAGCAGAAGTAAATGTTTTTCTGGAACTCTCTTGCTTTTTTGATGATGCAATGGATGTTGACAATTTGATCTCTAGTTTCTGTGACTTTTCTAAATCCAGCTTGAACATCAGGAAGTTCATGGTTCATGGACTGTTGAAGCCTGGCTTGGAGAATTTTGAGCATTACTTTACTAGTGTGTGAGATGAGTGCAATTGTGTAGTAGTTTGAGCATTCTTTGGCATTGCCTTTCTTTGGAATTGGAATGAAAACTGATCTTTTCCAGTTCTGTGGCCACTGCTGAGTTTTCCAAATTTGCTGGCATATTGAGTGCAGCACTTTCACAGCATCATCTTTTAGGATTTGAAATAGCTCAACTGGAATTCCATCACCTCCACTAGCTTTGTTCATAGTGATACTTTCTAAAGCCCACTTGACTTCACATTCCAGGATGTCAGCTCTAGGAGAGTGATCACACCATTGTGATTATCTGGGTCATGAAGATCTTTTTTGTATTTTTCTTCTCTGTATTCTTGTCACCTCTTCTTAATATCTTCTGCTTCTGTTAGGTCCATACCATTGCTATCCTTTATTGTGCCCATCTTTGCATGAAATGTTCCCTTGGTACCTGTAATTTTCTTGAAGAAATCTTTAGTCTTTCCCTTTCTGTTGTTTTCCTCTATTTCTTTGCATTGATCACCAAGGAAGGCTTTCTTATCTCTCCTTGCTATTCTCTGGAACTCTGCATTCAAATGGGTATATTTTTCCTTTTCTCCCTTGTCTTTTGCTTCTCTTTTCATAGCTATTTGTAAGGCCTCCTCAGACAACCATTTTGCAGTTTTGCATTTCTTTTTCTTGGGGATGGTCTTGATCCCTGCCTCCTGTACAATGTTACAAACCTCAGTCCATAGTTCTTCAGGCACTCTCTCAGATCTAATCTCTTGAATCTATTTGTCACTTCCACTGTATAATCCTAAGGGATTTGATTTAGGTCATACCTGAATGGTCTATGGTTTTTCCTACTTTCTTCAATTTAGGAAGAAATTGTTTCATTTTAGGAAGCAGAAAATAATAGTTTTTCCAAATATTGGTGCCACAAATTTTAATCACTTGATCAAGATGGTTCCACTAGATCTTTCCATTGTAAAGATGTATTTTTCTTCAGTAGGGAAATATCCTTTGAGACAAAATGAATTTTCTGGCTTGCAATTATTTTTCACCTGATGTTTTCAGTTTCCACTGAAGATCTTTGGCTGTAGCAATTATAACATTGTTGTTGTGCAAAATACGAACACTTTCAGGATGCCCTCAGTGGGATATATGAGCACCCTCTTAAGACCACAACTTTCCTTTCTTGGGCCATATTCCTCTTTGGCAATATACCACCATGGCTAAGCTGCAGGCTCTGGGACTGTCCAGCTTGGGCTTCAACTCTGGCTTCTCCACTTGGTAGCCACGTGAGCTGCCAGCTTTTTAATCTGTCTGTGCCTCAGTTTCCTTATCTATAAAATGGGGGCTATGAAGATATCTCTCTTACGGGATTGTGTTAAGAGTAAATGAGCTCAATCAAAACCCCAGAACTCTATTTGGCACATAATTAACTTGCTCAATAAACGTTAGCTATTACTGTATGTGTTTGAATTTCTGCTTTGCTGCATCAAAGTGGCTTTGCCTAAGTTACTTAACATCTCTGTGCCTCTGTTCCTCATTTAGAATACGTTTCCTGGATTCATGCATGCCAATTGCTAGTACAGTGTCTTAAATGGAGTAAGCATTAAAAAACAATGAACAGGGGGCTTCCTTGGTGGTGCAGTGTCTAAGACTGCGTACATCCAGTGCAGGGCACCTGGGTTCCATCCTGGATAAGGTAACCAGCTCCTCCATGAGGCAACGAAGACGTGGCCCAGCAAAATTAATAAATATATATATAAAAAAAGATGAACCATTACCATCGTGGTTATTCTATACAATAATCAGATTATTCTGTATCAAGTAAACTTCTTGAGTTCATGTCTTTTCAGAGTCACCTTCTTTTTCTCACTGTGCGTAGCTCAGCCATTCACAGTTATGGGCTTAACAAAATACATGGATAGGGCGATTAAAAAGCTCTGCTGAGCGGCACTCGCTCCTTTATGTCTCAAGTTCCTTTATCTGGGCTGCCTTCCTTATGGTAGGAAGCCCACGCTTGGGAAATCACATTGCCACAGAAGGTCTGTGAGAGGCTCTGCTGGGTCCCGGTGGACACACCGCGGTGCAGGGCTCGGCGATCTGCCGCCCGTAAGGCAAGCAAAGGGGGTTCCCATTCATTCATCAGGGGGGCGAATGTATGGTAACGGAGCTGCGCGGCGGCCTTCACAGCCTTTAGGCTCCAGACTCCTTCTCCCCTCCCTGTCGAGGGTGGGAAGCTGGGAGCCCAGGTTGGGCAGCACCTCCATCCCCCGAGAGCGCCCCCGGGGAGACACGGAGGCGGGGGCGCGAGGGGCAGCGGCCGGCACCGCAAGCCGGGGGTCCCCGCACCTGCGCGCGCGCGCCGCGCCGCTTCCGGCCGCGCGCGGGGCCGCGCTCACGTGACCGGGCCCGGGCGGAGCCGGGCAGGCGGGGATCACCTGAACACGGCGGTCACGTGAGCGGGGCGGGGCGGGGGCGGGGCCGGAGCCGGCCGGCGGTCACGTGACAGGCCGGGGCCGCCGCCGAGCCCAGAAGAGCCGCGCGCCCCTCGCGCTCCCCCGGCGAGTGCCCGGCTCCTCGCGCTCCGGCCCGTCTCCGCCTGCCGCCCTGGCTGCACACCCGTGTCCCGCACGCCGCCCCCGGCCGCCGCGCGCCGCTCGCCCGGCTCCGGACGCGCGGCCCGGGCCCGGCGCGATGGAGGCGGCCGCCGGCCGGAGCTCGCACCTGGGGCCCGCGCCCGCCGGCCGCCCGCCGCGGTGCCCGCTCCTGCTGCAGCTGGGGCTGCTGCTGCTGCTGCCGCCGCCGCCGGGCTGGGTCCGCGGGGCCGCGGGCGCCCAGGGCGCCGAGTTCCCCGAGCTGTGCAGGTGGGTGGCTCGCCGGGGCACGGGCTTCGGTCGCGGTGCCCCAGCGCGCGGCGGGCGGGATGGGGGTGCAGGGGGCGCCGCCGGGGGAGGGGCCGGGGTCCCCGAGTTGTTTCCTTGGGTCCGCCCGTCCCCGACGGAAAGTTGCCTTCGTGCCGGCGAAGGATAAGAGCCCCGGGGGGGATCGGTGCCCACGGGCAGGGGGTGGGGGGCGCTCCGCCCGCGCTGGCCCGGGGTTCGCCGTCCGGCCACTTGTGGCTGTCACCAAGTCCGGGGCGGCTTGGCGTGCGTGCGAGCGGCCGGGTGACACCCTGCGGGCGCCCTCCCGCCCCGCGGTGCGCCTGCGAAAAAGTTGGGAGGACGCAGGAACCCCCGGCTTCGCTTTGTTCCCACTCCACGTTTCCCCCTAAGTTCCACCCGCGGGGCTTCAGAGGCACCCCTTAAGGTGGACAGACTCCCCGCAGGAACGGCCGTGGAGTTGAGGGGGGGGTTGTTTCATTTGCTGATTGATTTCCTCCATATGGGTTTTCCATTTTTAAAGTATCTTTTTCTGTAGAAGTTGACTTTTTTTTTTTTTTTTTAATCGTGGGGCTGGAGGGTGGTCACCCAGTTCTGCGAGCTGAACTTCCTGTCTCGTTGTTCACATGATGTCATTGTCTCCGGGTGGATTATTCTAGTGGAGTCTTTTGCTTTGGGAACCATGGTTGTATAATCGTTGGTACCAGGGAGGACTGTTAGTGTCCTGCCATGGTCGGGAGTCCCGGGGTTGGGGAACTGCCGATTCCATGTATTATTCTAACCAACCTTCTCTGGACTGTTTAGGATGATGGAAAATACAGCTTTTATTTAATTTTTTACGCCTTGGTGAAAAAGGGGTGAAAAGTTCTGGAGAGTCGTGAACAAACGAGTCAGCGGTTATCCCTGGCGCTAGCAAGTTACCTCTCAGAACGAAGCGAAGTTTAGCCCACTTGGAGCTGAATTTTGAGTTTGTAGTGAGGTGTATGGGGTTCTTAGTCCACCTTTGCATTAGAGATGGTCTTATTACCCCCGAATTGAGAACTTGCAGAAATTATTACTCTGAGAAGAGTGAGGCTGAACACACAATGGAAGCGGAAAGGCCCATATTCTTTGTCCTGTTTTGGAAAGGTGTTGGGGAGCTGGAGGGAGAGTTAACTGCAAATTAGTTTGTAGGCCAGTTAACTGCTCTAAGATACATAGTTACTCATAGAAGCTACCTGTTACAGTGAAAAGCACTAGTTATTGACTGATCTTTAAAGAAGGAAGTTTTGGGGTAATGGCTCCTGTGACCATATACATCCATGAGAAATTAGCTCAGCTTGGCCTAGCGGTGTTGAAGTCTTGGTTGTTAGCAGATCGGGATTGATTTCTTAATATTGACCTCAAGGGCAGACCCCTAACTCCGGAGCTGCTGCAGGGCCTCTCACTTTTGCTTTAGGGTCGTCATCCCAGCGCCTGGACCCTGATTCACAAACTCGTCTCCAGATGGAACTCGGCCTCTTGGTGCAGTAGGAGATGGCCGTTGTATCTTGAAATGCTTCTCCTCATGGTCACCCGTGGATCTAACTTAGCAAGTGCTCGACAGTGTCCTGAGGGGACTTGCATTTTTTTTTTAGCATGCACCCTCTGTGGTTTCAGGCCGGGTCCTCTCTGCCAGGCTTCTGAAGACTGCAGCCCTGGCCAGGGTGCAGCTGGGTGGGCTTTGGAACATTTCTTTCCCATTACTGCTCTGTGGTTTCACATTCAGACTTCTCCAGAGCCGCGTTTAACAGTCTCTACTTCAGACCCACTCCCTGAAATCTGAAATTTGTTTTGTTTGTTCCTGTTTCGAATGCATACCTTGGCTTAAATACTGAAGACTTTTTTTTTTTCTCTCTAGGGAAAGGGGTTTAAAAAAGAAATCTGTTTTCTCGAGTGAAGTCAGACTGCCTAAAATTTCCTTCACTGTAGCGTATATTTGAATGGGAATGTGGCTGATCATGTCTTTAAGTCCACTTTGAAAAATTCTACCGAGTAGCCCTGAAGCAGGCTGTTTTCGGCGGCCTTTTGTTCCAGCCCTGGGCGTCAGTCCGTAAATAGCTGCCCAGGCCTCGCCGTGAGTGTGAGGAGCACTCTGCTCTTCGTGTTGGCGCAGCTTGTCAGCGGCAGTGGCCCCCACCGACACGGGGTCACATTCCAAACGTCTGTGAATTGGTTGCTGGTAACGAGGAACACGTTTTTCCGTGGACAACTCTCCCGGTTCCTGGTGTTTTGGTGCTTGGTCAGTCCCCAACTCCCCTCCTGCAGGTGTGGGGTGCCCACATACCTTCTGGCGACCGCGAGAGCCATGGCAGGCAGGTCTCACAGTCATTGGAAAGGGGGGTTGATTTCTGGAGCAGTGAGTGGCCTCCCCTCCCAAGTCCAGCTCTCTAGACCCGTGGAGGGTACCTTTCGCCTATGGCCCCTTAGGACCAATAGGAGGGAAGTTGGGGCCCGCTTCAGGGAGGCCTGCCGGGCACCCATGTGGCCCGGACCCCTCCTGGGGTGAGTGTGACGGGCAGGGGTCATCCCCAGGTGGCTCATTATCAGAAGGGATACAGGCAGCAGTGGAGGGACCGTGCCCGCAACGGCTTTAGCATCCTTAGCCGGATGCTGCAAAGCAGGGATGATGACGGCCAGTTGCCCAGAGCGTATCTGTTCTCCCAGCACTTTGAGTGCGTGTCCTTTGGAAAGCCTCAGTCGTGCGTTCTTGAAGCTTTGTGAGGATGGATGCACCCGGCGAGTCCTGTGCTGTGGAAAGAGTCGGAGGTTTTAATCCCTCGGCTGTTTCTTGGGAGGTGCTGTGTGGTGGAAAGAAAATACTGGAATCCAGAGGCCCCTGTGGCCCCCGGTGGGTCTGGCAGGCACAGAGGGGCAGGGGCACGGAGTGCTGAGCTGTGTGGGATGTGCAGAGGTCGGGGGCAAGGTCTGTGGGGACAGGTCAGGGGGCGGAGTCACCCGAAGAGACCAGAAGGCCCTCCGCTTGTCCACAGCTTTACCCGCTACTGTATGAGATGCACTTTGTAAAAGGCCATTCTACACGTGAGTGGTAATGGGTGGCTTTCTACCCTTTATTTTGGTGTTAACAGCGTTCTTAATGAGTGAAGTCTTAACGGTTTATACGAGTTATAAAATAATGCTTTGGGCTGCCTTGATTTAAGTAGTTAAGTACCTTAAAGTGTATTTAGAACAAGCTTTCCCCCAATTGTTGCTGTATAAACGCTGGAACTTTTTTTTTATTATTATATTGAGGACGAGAGAGTAATGAAGCCAGCTGGGAGCTGAGGTTGGTTTAGTTGATGTCTCTAAGGAGACATTTTTTTCCCTGCGATTTTTCCGAAGGAGCAGTGCTTATATGCCTAATTTGGGCCACATGTTGAACCTGGATTGCAGCCACTCGTGTGTGCATGCTCCTTGCAGCAATGAGTGTGTGTGTAGCCGAAGACTATTAACTGTGGGTAGACACATGCGTTAATTCTGACAAAGAGTCCCAGGGAATGAACTCCTGATGGGGC
The DNA here is from genome assembly GCA_007570785.1 of Antilocapra americana. Classification (NCBI taxonomy): domain Eukaryota; kingdom Metazoa; phylum Chordata; class Mammalia; order Artiodactyla; family Antilocapridae; genus Antilocapra; species Antilocapra americana. The sequence goes on from ML663573.1 coordinate 8,218,842, forward strand.
TTCACATCTTCTATCTTCTATCAGAGGGAGTTTTAAAGGATGGGATTGAGTGAAATCACTTAGATGTCTCATCTTTATTTTGATCTTGGCGTGTCTAACTGTGCTGTGCTGGGAAGAGAGAATTCACAACAGTCGCAGAACTGGGACTGATGGTAGAAAGTGGCTCATTACTTTGCAGATACCGTTCTATTTCTCCTTCCCCACCCCTCCTTTTATTATCCCAGCCAGGAGCCCTCTTGGCAGTACCAAGTCTCGGAGGCGGAGGTAGCTGAGATCGGATATACCTGTGGGTCCTTTGTATTTTCCTCATAGCTGACTCAGGACCAGTGAGAGACAGAGGCCTGAATTCTTGTTAATGGTCTCTCCTCAACTTTAATCCTGGCAAGGTGACAAAGGACTTATTTATTCTCCAGGTGATCCATCGACGTTTCCTAAGTAGAGGGGAAACCTGGGAGGGGTTAGAGCTGGAGACACCACCACTGGACAGTACTGGATCCAGAGAACTGGTGGCCACCACTGCGTCCCTTTTGCCAATTTTACTAAGTTTTGAATTTCTTTTGTTAATTTTAGGTAATGTATAATCTAAGTTTTGATTTTTTTTTTTTTGACCCAAAACTATTCGAGATGTTACTAGTTTTTTGGGCGGTTGTGAGCAAAGCTGTTGTAAGTATTCATGTACAAGATTTTGTGTGGACATATGCTCTATTTTTGGAAAGCTACCTAGGAGTGAGAGTGTTCAGTGGCTGGGGAGTGAGGGTGGGTTTTATGGGAGCTGCAAACTGACTTCTGAAGTGGTTGTCCGTGTTGCGTCTCTATCCTCAGTGTGAGAGTTCCGGTGTTTCTGCATCCTTGTCAGCACTTGATTTTATTAATCTTTTTAACTCTAGCCATCCTCGTGGGTTTGTAGTGGTATCTCAGTGTGGTTTTGCTTTTCATATCCCTGTTGACTCATGACGTTGCACATCTTTTCTTGTGCTTGTTGACTATTTGAATATCTTTTGTTGTGATTCTCAAAAAATCTCTTGCCCCTCATCCCTGAACACATTTTTTTGGGGTCATCTTTTTGTGTTTTAAGAGTTCTTCATGTTTTCTGAGTCAGGTCCTTCCTCAGGTATGTATAGTGTGTATTTTAATCCCAGTCTTTGGATTACTTTTTTTTTTTCCTTAATATGTCCTTTGAAAAATAGGTATTTCTTGATTTGATGAACTTCAATTTACCATTTTTTTTCTTTTTAAATCGGGCTTTTTGTAGCCTACAAAATCTTTGTACCAAGGTTTCTAAGCTTTAGTGCATTTGACTTTTGGCCTGGATAAATATTTGTTGTGGGGTCTGTCCTTTGCATTATGGGATGTTAAGAGTACCCTGTCTTCCCAGGTGGCTCAGTGGTAAAGAATCTGTCTGCCAGTGCAGGAGATGTGGGTTCAATACCTGGGTTGGGAAGATCCCCTGGAGAAGGAAATGGCAGCCTACTTAGGTATTCTTGCCTGGGAAATTCCATGGACAGTGGAACCTGGTGGGCTACAGTCTGTGGGGCGAGGAGTCCGACATGACTGAGCACCCACACACACATTTTCTGATATTTTATGTAGGAAGCTTGCAACTGAATTCTTAAGTGAGTTCAGGCTGCAGCTTTCTTTGCCATATTATTCTTGGATGAGTTTAGTATCAAGAATGTTTTGCTTTGTGGGAAGAGCCAGTTAGTTTTCAGTATATTGTATGATATGGAATAGTTTCTCTATAGGATGGACAATTTCTGCTCCTTAAATTTTGGTAGAACTCAGTAGTGACACTGTCTGGGCCTCGTGCCTTTGTGGAGGTAGTGGGAGAGGAGTTCTCATCACTGTTTCAGTTTGTCTGTTTACTCAGGTTCTGTACTTCTTCTTGAGCGAGTTTTGTTAATCTGTATTTTCCTAGGAAATGATCGTTTTAATTAGGTATTCACATATAAATATGTAGCACCTACTCTTATGCTTTTGGAAATACCTTTTGAATCTGTAGGTAAATTTTAAAAATTCCTGATGTTTATTTATGTATTTTTTCCCTTAATTATGTCTACTAAAGATTTTTCTAGTCTTTTTAGTATTTTCAAGAGAACTAGTATTTTATTTTACCATCTTTGTCACCATTAATTTTTTCTTTTTATTAATTTATGCTCTTGTTAACTTTAAAAAATTTCTTTAAAATTTTTTTCTTAAAGTTTTTTTTCTTTAAAAAAATTTACATTTTCTTTAAAAATTTTCTTTTAGTGAAGTTGATTTACAATATTGTGTTAATTTATGCTGTAAAACAAGGTGATTCAGTTATACATACATATTCTTTTTCATCTTCTTTTCCATTTGGTTTATCACAGGATATTGACTATAGTTGCCTGTGCTATACGCTAGGATTTTGTTGTTTATCCTCTTTTTTTTCTAATTTAAATTGAAAGCTTAGATCTTTTAAATCAGCTTGCATGACTAAACTATGACTTTAAAGCTGTGTGTTTCTTTGTCCTGAGTACTATGCTACTTATGGGTTTTGTTACATAGAGTTTTCATCCTTCATTTCTGAGTATTTTCTTCTTGTACCCCAAAAGGCTGATAACTTGAACTTCTTGGACCCACCAGTTTTTAAAAATCTTTTATTCTCTAGGTAAATGGAATTCCCCCCTCATTGTGGGCAATAAAGTGTGAAATTGTGGCCTAGAAGCTCCTTGAGTTGCCTTTTGGGTCAAAGTCTGCTGGTTGTGCTGTTCAGCCTTTTTTATGGTAACATATACTTTGTCCTGCTTGGCTTGTCCTTTATACTTTGTATCTGACTACCACTTTGGGCTGGATTCCAGAAGAATGTCTTCTGTCCTGTTTCCCAGCCTAGCAGTTCTCCTGTTGTTTGTAGGCTCTTCAACCTTTTCTGTTTCTTAGAAACATTCCAGCAGGGTCTAGAGTTGATGTATACTCACAGCTGCCTGTTCACGGTTGCCACGACTTCCCTCATCACTTGGAAGACGTAAAGCTCTCCCCGGATTGCTCTGTGAATTGCTCTTTCCTTGGGCCAGGTCTCTTTGTTGGCACTTGTCATCTCATTTTCATGGTCTGGGTGCCCTTGTGACGGCTGGTGCCTCTTGGTTGTGCTCTTTGCGTTGAGCCTCCGCCGGGACGCTTGCGGCCTCTTTTCGTGCAGCTGTGCAGGATGGAGCTGGGAGCAGTTGTTGAAGCTTGGCTGCAAATTGCTGGGGGGAGGCCGGGGGGAGGCCGGGGGCTGGGCAGGGCGTTCCTCTGGCTGGTGTGTCCCTGTGGCTGCTCTTAGGTGCTTTTCCATCCTCCTAAATATCACTCCCAGCCCTGTTCCTGCTTGGAGACAGCTGCTGGGCCCTCGTTGACGGCCGCTGGCAGAGGACAGTGTGTTCTGCCTGCAGCTGGAGTCCGCAGAGCTGGGTTTCTGAGCTGGTGGTGGCCAATGACCTCTTTCCTCCGCGTCTCGGTTTCCTCCTCAGGAGGGTTGGGAGTGGAGTTTTGGAAGTCACTGTCCTGCTTTTGAATGTGGACTCTGTTTCCCTTTACTAGTTGTAAAGCCTCGCGGGCCAGTTAACTGACCTGCTGAGGTTTTGCCTTTCTTCTGTGTCAAATCAGGGTGCTAATCACGTTTTTAGGGCGGTGTGAGAACCAAGTGTGTCTAAGTGCCTGGCCACCCTTAGTGGTCATAAATGGTGGCGGTGGCGGTGATTGCTTTCTTTCTGCAAGTTAGGGCTCTGTGCATCAGGTCAGTGATATTTTTAGCCGGTTCTTCTGCACCCCCACCCCTGGCTTCTCTGCGAGTGTCCAGGGGCTTTTTGCCTCAACACGATGGCGTTTCTTCTTCATCCATCCTATACATTGGCACTCCATGGGAGAGTTCTTTTGAGAAAGAAGTGTTCCCATCATTTAAAGATTTAAAACCACAGGGCTGTGTGATTCTCAGGGTCTAGTTTGCATCCAGACTTTTGTGGTTCTGAGGCTCCATCCTTTAAGATTCCTTCAGCTCCCAAGTAGAAGAAAGCCCAGCTCGAGTTTGCTTACACAAGGAGGAGCTTGCTGATAGGAGGTGTGGGGTTGGGCGGGTGCCAGGTGCCATATGTCGGGTGGCCCTGGGCCCTTTCCTGTCTTTTTCTTGGCATTGCCCTCCTTCCTGTGGTGGCCACATGAGTCCACCACCCTGGGCGGGGTGGGAGGGGGGAGGGAGAGCCTCCTGATTTCGTTTTTTGGTAGAAAGTCCTGAAGCCCTGGAGGACTTCTGCACGGGCGCCTGTGCTCCAGAGGGGCTCGGTCCCAGTCTCCCTGGAAGTGGGGTGGGTCTTGGATTCCAGGATGTCAGCTGTAGGTGGGGACTGGGCGCAAGAATGCAGGCCAGTGGGAAGCATTGTGAGAGCCCGTCACCAGCACAACTTAAGAACCAGCTGCCACAGCCAGGGTTTTGAGGTGCCCGAAGCGGTGCGTCACACCTATTTCTGTCCTCGTGGTAACCAGTGTGGGAGGCCTGCCTGTGTGTGTCCTCCACGCCTGGGGTGGGGTTGGGGTGGGAGACCCCAGCCCCTCTGGGTTCTGCGAGCATGAAGCTTGCCCTTCAGATGGGCCAGAGACCTTGGGTGCAATTTTTATGTTGTTGCTTTAAGATCCTTCCATGAATTTCGAGAGGGTGGCTTCCCCCCAGGGCGAGGGGGTGGGTAGAATTTTCCACGTGTCACTCTTCACTTTGGGGCTCAGAGATGTAAGAAATCTGAGGTGGTGAAAGTTATCAATTTGAATTTTGTGTTGGGGCTATGGAGGGACCAGGGAAAGATGAAGGAACGTGGAAACAGTGAAGCCTGGCCTTTGCCGGTGGGCAGGTGGGGAGGTCTTTTAAATCAGAGCTTTTGTACTTTAAGGGAATGGCAGCCCACTGCAGCGTTCCTGCCTGCAGAATCCCATGGACAGAGGAGCCTGGCGGGCTACAGTCCGGGGGGTCGCGTGCAATTCTTCCCATGTATGTGTGTGTGGGAATAAACACACGGCGCGTACGCGGAGAGCTCATCCAGGAGTCGACCGACCACCCGGTATCGACTGTGTAACATTAATTTGTCGCCATCTGGGTGACTCTCTAGTCAAAAACCAGTTAGACATCTTCAGGACACTTGTTTCGTACTGAAGCCTGCTCCCCAGCACCCCGGCCTGCAAATAGAAACCTCAGACCACAAGCATGGAAATGCCGAAGGGTGGCTTCTTAGAAGTGACAAGGATGTGTCCCCGCTGAGTCACCCCTCCGTGTCCTCCGAGGCCCCTCTGCCTGCTGTCTGCCGGAGGAGTGTCACTCACCACAAGCAAAGCGAGAAACCCGCGTGGCTCGCTTTCCCCCTTTTGGGCATCCATCCCTGTGAGTTAGCTGCTTGGGTGAGTTCGGGAGCCTGGGGAAAGGGGTGTGGGGCGGGGCTGTTGGTATGGAGGGTGCTCAGTCCCCAGGCATGTCTGTAGGTGAGGGGGGTCTTTTGCTGTTTTTAGGAAGTGAGGGAGTCACCTGCGCATCTGACCCGGGGAAAGGGTGTGCTAGGCAGAGGGACCACGTTATCAGGTGTTCCAGCCAGCATGCTGGGAAGTGGCAGCCGGGCTGTGGTGGATGGAGCAGCAAGAGAGAGGGTGGGAGACGGGAATTTCTGGGGAGGGGCCACATCCCATAGGCCATCGAGAGTCACTCTGGCAGAGAGTGTACAGGTGTGTTTAACTGAATCGCTTTGCCGTGCAGCAGAAATGAACACAACATTGTAAATCAACTCCATTTCAATAAAAAAATACATATATAAAAAAAGGACGACTCTGGATTTTATTCTGAGGGAGGCAGGATCCTGGGAGGGTTTTGAGCACAGGAGTGACCTAGGGTGGGACGGCCTGAGGGGGAAGGTGAGATTTTTGCTGGACCAGGTAAGTGGTTATAACAGATTGGACCAGGGTCGTGGTGCAGAGTGGTCCGATCCTGGGGACTTTGAAGGTAGAGCTGACAGACTCTGCCTAGCACTGGATGTGGGGTGGGGTGGGGTGGGGGGGGGGGGGGACTGACCTGAAGGGAGGGAGCTGCCCTTCTCGGGGGGGGGGGGTGGGAAGTAGGGGCCACCTGTGGAGCCTGGGTGGAGGTTGTGGCAGAGTTGGCAGCTGCTCATTCCGTGGAAGTGCGCGGTGGGGGTGGGGAGCTGATGAAGCAGTTCTTCCAGGTGATGTGAAGGTGGCCCTGTGCTTCCTGTTGCCAGCGGGTGGTAGGGTTTCTGACTCGTGTGACCCCAGCATCTTCAGAGCAGAGACTGTTCTCCTGCCGCAGCCTCGCTGGCCTTTATGAAGAACTCACCCCATCACCATCCGAACTAACCAGCTGAGCTAACTGCCCGGAGAGTAGGAAGGTGCGGGGTTTCCCTGGCGGCTCCGTGGTAAAGAGTCCGCTAGTGGGTTCGAGCCCCGATCCAGGCTGATCCCATGTGCTGAGGGGGAGCTAAGCCTGTGCCCCCACCACTACTGAGTCTGTGCTCTGGAGCCCAGGAGCTGCAACTCCTGAAGCCTGAGCGCCCTAAAACCTGTGCTCTGCAAGCGGAGAACCCACTGCAAGGAGAGGCTTTTTCAGGGCAGCGAAGAGGAACCCCAGCTCGCTGCAACTAGAGAAAAGTCTGCACAGCAATGAACCCAGCACAGCCAAAAAAAAAAAAAAAAAGGAAGGCAGACTTTCTCTTGTCCTAGGGGCTTTGAAGGCAGGGTACTGGGTCCGTGAGGGTTTGGGGGACGTTGGTGATGGCCTCTGAGGGGACTGAGCCTTAAGGTTTGATCTCTATGCTGTGGGCCGAGTTGACGTTAAAGACAGTTGATTTCCGACATCCATGTGATGGTTAAGGAGGAGGCTCAGCCTGTAATTCAAGCCTTTGTTCTGCATTTGAGGAACAAGAAGGAAAGCGCCCAGATTGTAAAAGGGGCCTCACAGAGCAGGGTTTCGGGTTGAGACCCTGGCCTGCATCCTGGGGCCATGGAGCTGCTGGGAGCAAAAACGCGGCAAGTGGAGCAGCGGGCAGACCGGCTGGACCCTGGAGGCAGACCTTGGGTGCGGAGGGCCCTGGCTGCTGGCTTCCTGGAAGCCCCTTGAGGAGGACTGTGTCTGTCCTCCACAGTTTCCGATTCATCAGGCCTTTGTTCTGCTGGCAGCTGGTGTGGCTGCGTGGTGCGGGCTGGGGTGGGCCCGAGTGAGAGTTCCCAGGAGGCGGCTGGCGTGCGTGTCTGGAGGTGTGTCCTGAGCACCCCCACTCTCTGTCTTGAGCTTTATCAGCTCTGCGGAGCTGGCCCCCAAGCCAGGGCCGGCTCCCTCCCACCCCCGTCCTGGCAGTGTCGTTAGGTGACAGTCCTTTCGAAAGGACTCAACCAGGCCAACTCTCTGTTTCCGCAAACTCAGTTTACAGCCCTTCTTTGAGTCCTGCTGTCGATCCCGATGAGAGCTTAAGTGACAGTCCCTCAACAGCTCCACCCTCCCAGTCTCATTTTCCTGGTGGTGGCTGTGGGGTGGATGACCCTTGGCGACTGGAAAGTGAGGCTCCAAGAGCTTAAATGTGTCCCCCAAGGCTGGTTAGGGGTGGTGGGATTCAGGCCCAAGGCCGTGGGCTCTGTCCCTATCCCCCTGGCACCTTGTAGTTTGCCTTGGTTTCTTGGGACCTCTCCGGGACACTCAGGATACTAGCGTTAAACAGCCATGCCCGCTGACCCCCTGGCGCCTCCTCCGCTCATGCCCACCTGAGTCTCTCCTCCAGTGCCATCCTTCTCCAGACCACTGGCTTCCTGCTCCCAGACCCTGTGTCACTACAGGGAAAACCAGAGATTAATGTCTGGCGTTTCCTTGCCTTTTTTTTTTTTTTCTTTTCTTGCTGGCCTTGTATCTTTATCCACAGCTTTGTGGGTTTGTTAGAATAGGAAGTGAAGTACTTCCTATATAAGCTTTGGCCACGATGCTGTATTAAACTCCTGTATCCCCCCTGCGCCTGCAGATCAGGGTGCGTATTCCTCGTGCCAAATCAGATTCTTCTCTCGTTGTATCAGAAGCAGAGAGTTATTGACAACGGGGGTTACATTATGCTCTTGACATTTCTGCTGCAAATGTGCGTTTTGGAAATCCTGCCTTCCTTCCCCCCTGCCACCCCTCCCCTCTCCCTGCAGTCCTCCCCCTTTGCTATTTTAGGAGACTGTTCCAGATTTTGAGGGTCGGTGGTCTGGAGGGATGAGCTGAGAAACTCTGATAATGATAAGAGGCAGTGGTGAGCCGAATGTTCCTTGAGTGTTTCGTTAGAGCCCTTGGATGTAGGCCAGAAGCAGAGAAATCTTTTTTTGCTGTTCAGGTCGGAAAGACTTTGCATTCCCCTTGTCCCCCAGATTTGGTATTGGCTGCTCACTCTAGATTCGGAAGAACATTCCTCTAGCCAGTGACCATGTTATGTGAATCTACTTGTATACCACCAACTTGTTTTTTTTTTTTTTTGAGGAACCCAAATTATAGATTCACACATGCTTGTTAATTTTACTGCTGGTTCCATTGTACCTCAGTCTGCTTTATATACTGATGATTGTAGGCCAGTCATCAGATGTTTCACGACCACGTGACCACTGTTAGCATAACCCCAGGACTCGTGGGAGGGAGGGAACTCAGATCTCTAAAGAATGTGGACAGAAGGGAGGTTCATGGAGCTGCTTTGTGTTGGAGGGGAAGGGACTCAGTTTTCTGAGATTTTTTTTTTCTTTAAGGTATTGGGCATTCTGTACATTTTATAATTAAACTTTATGTACTTCATTTTATCTATTTAAATTTTTTTTACTTATTTTCTGCTCTGCTGGGTCTTGGTTGCTTTGCCCAGGTTTTCTCCAGTTGCAGTGAGCTGGGGCTGCTCTTGCTTGCTGTGCGTGGACTTCTCATTGCGGTGGCTTCTCTTGTTGCGGAGCATGGACTCTCGAGGCAGGGGCTTCAGTAGTTGCAGCTCATGGGCTTGGTTGCTGCTCCTCAGCATGTGGAATCTTCCCGGACTAGGGATCGAGCTCATGTCCCCTGCCTTCGCAAATTCTTATCCACAGTGTTATCAGGGAAGTCCTCGACTTCATTTCAGATGTTAGCTGTTTTAACAGTTAGAAGGAACCCCAAATTATATTTGCAGAGTGTTGCAGTTTTGCAGGTATTCAGTGATGATATGTACGAAAACTTGAGGGGTGTCCCATTAAATGTCAAATAGCTGAGAAGAGTTGTCTAGTTGTAGCTGCCTGGCTTTTTCTTTTGCTTTCTCTCTTTTGGATGGATGTTGGCACCACGTTCGTTAGAGATGGCTCTCTGTTTCTCTTCATGAGCCTTTCTGATCTCCAGGCAGTTGTGATGGCCAGTTAGATCGGCTTCTTCCTTGCTGCCCCCAATTTGGTCCTGTTTTGACTGGGTTGGGATCTCAGTGTGGCATTTGCTGGAGACAGTATTGGGAAGGTAGGAACGCCTTCCCATCTCCGGGTTGGTTGATGGTGTGCTGGTTGTGTGCTTCCTTCTAACTGGTGATCTTCTAATTGGTTGCATGCCAGCACTTTTCAGGATATTATGAAATGTAAACCAAATGAGGTTAAAATGAAACCTCCGGGCCACAGAACAGATGCAGACTGACTGCTGTCCTCCAAGGTGGTTTCACAGTCAAGGGCAGATGGTCTCAAGCTTTCTTGAACGAGGGACCATGGCCTATATCCTCAGTTTATCTAATGAGATGAATTGTCCACCCCCGAGGGCCTATCTCAGTCACAGAATTCAGTTTGAGAGCCAAGATCTCTTAAAGTCATTTGCCTTATATGTGACTCCTGTCTTCTTCCTCTGCTCTCTGCTGGCTCAGCGGTTTGATTGCATGATGTTTCCCAGTTACTGATGGATGACACTGACTGTCGGATTCTTGGCTGAGACTTTTGTAGAGGAGGATGTGAATCTAAGGCGAGGAAAACAGTGGAGACCTTTTCCTTCCTAGTGGAATCCTCAACCATCCTGAGTGCTAGAGTGAGGCCAGGGCAGGTGGTGGGAAAGAGGGGGCTGAGGAGATTGACGTTCTTCCCATGGAAATCAGTTGCGTGAGGAAAGAGAGGCTGCAGAAGGCAGTGTCTCTGGGGTTTGGCAGTTCAGACCACGCAAGAGGGAAAACAGACCTGGACTGGGGTGGGGGTGAGGGTGATGGGTGCTGGAGGTAAACAGCAGCAGAAGTTTAAAATTTAGGCAAGAACTTGAGCTTCCCTGGTGGCTCAGATGGGTGAAGAATCTGCCTGCAATGTGGGAGACCTGTGTTTGATCCCTGGGTTGGGAAGATTCCCTGGAGAAGGGGATGGCCACCCTCTCCAGGATTCCTGCCTGGAGGATCCCATAGACAGAGGTCCCTGGTGGGCTACGGCGCATTGGGTTGCAAAAAGTTGGACACGGCTAAGCGACTTAACACTGATCTCAGAAAAGTGTCTTTTTTGATCAGCATGATGTGGGGTGGCCTGGATCTTCACAGAAGTCTTCACCAACAGCTTCTCCCCAGGGGCCACGCTCAGGTACATTCAGTTGCTCTGGAAATTGACACTCGGGGTCTGCCATTTCAGGGGGTCTATTGCGACAAGACTGAAGTGCCTAAAGTCTCCCAGAATGCTTGGCTAGCTTCAGTGTTGTCCTTAAAAGTGATTATCTTCTGAAAAGTTAAAAAAATCTTTTAAAAAATTTGCAAATAAATGAGGCAGTTGATCTTAGTGTGAACATTTGCCCTTGGGGCTGAGATGGACCTGGACTTGTGCCTGGCGTTACCATTTCTTGGCTGTGTGAGGTTGGGCAGAAGGCTTCATGTCTCTGAGCCATGGAGTCTGACTCTAAAGTGGAGGAATTCGAGAGAGTTGAGTAACCGTGTACAATGCTTGGGCGGCCTGCTGTATAGACGTCAGGACCTGGGCTGAGAGTTTGCTGTGATACACGCTTCGTCCACTGGCTGGTTTCCTTCCCAGCCTGCCAGCATATGTTGATTCTGTCCTGTATGTCGCTGTGTCATTCTGGAACGGAGGCCACTCGTGTCCTGAGTCACGGGGCAGTGGGGAATACCAGGCACGGAAGATCTCGCGGTGGGTGGTGGGAAATGCCAGGAGGGTTGGGGGCAGAGCTGAGGGTAACAGCAGGGGCCAGCCCATGCGGTCTAGTAAGCATTGCATGCAGACCTGTGTGCCTAATTGCCAGGCTTGCTTCGAAGTGAACTTAGAAGTTTTCAAGAGCGGGAGGGGGACATTGGCTAACGATGTTTCATACTCTGGAGAAAGAGGTAGCGTGGCAAGGATTTTGCTTGCGTGTGCTACTTTTCAAAGCCAGGGTTCCTGTTTAGGTGGTTTTGTGTCCAGAAGAGCGCTGCTAACTGAAGTTAGGCTGTCTCCTTGCAGGATTGGAACTGATTGTCACGACCCCAAAGTGGGCGGGGCCTCTGGGTGCTGGTTCCCGAAGACCACCCGCTTCCTGGGGTTCTCCTGCTCCATCTCCTCCCGTCCTGTTTCTCACAGATGAGATGCAAGACATCTTAGAACCACCATGTCTCATAGAAGTCTTGGCCTGATAGGAGACTTTCGTGAAGATGCCCACTGGGCTTTTATACTACCTGCATGCTAGTCGATGCTTGTAAAGCAAATATATTTCAAACATTTGTGTGTGTGTCTGTCTGAATAAAGACTACATTTCCACCCAACTTGGAGATATTTTCTTCCATGGTTTGTTCCTTGCTAAAAGTTTAAAATTTTAATATTACAGCTCATTTTTCTCTTTGCTCTGACACGTTGATCTCATTTTTTCCTGTTAGTTTCCCCCCCCCCCCTCTTTATTTATGTAAGCCCAAAAAGCTTAGTGTAAGAATATAGACTTTTCTGGGAATCTCAGCTGAATGGTCTCAGTTGCTTGGCTCTTAAATAAATCTTACTGTTGTGTTTCCTCATTTTGGCTGTACACGTTCACCTCATGTAGAGAATTTTCTTGTGGAAAACTTTTGGATGAAATATTACTATTCCTCTAACATATCATTAAGTTTTATTTAGTCTATGTGCTTTTATTGTTTCTGAAGCCATTCTCTTCATTCTCAAATGTGATCAGAGTGCTTTAAAACTTCAGCATAAATTTAAAGAATGATTTTGGCCTCAGCCATTCTGGTAGTTTGCCTTTCAATCTTGGCAAGGAGGGTAGAATTATCTAGTGCCAAACGCATAGTTCTCTTAAGTGCTATCAGATATTTATTTGATTTTCAGATTTACTGGAATCATCTTTAAAACGTGTTTATTAAGGACGATAATCTAACTAAGGGCACAGCAGTTGACACTATAGGTTTTGGACTATGCTTTGTGAGTTTTCAGATTGATGATTTCAACTGAACAACCATTCCTGAGCTCGTAATGATACAAGGCGTTGGGCGTGTGTGTCTGTTTTAAAGCGGACACACGTCTGTTGGAATCGGACCCTTTCAAGCACTGACTGAGGACTCTTCACCCAAGAGCTACAGTTTAGGTTTGTGAGCCGCTGCCTTGTGTTGATGGTGAAGTCAGCCCCCCTGAAGACACCCAGCACTCGGGTACTTTCCCAGCACCCTCCCCCCTTACTCCCATAACCACTTACCATTTTGATTAATCTTGACAGAAAGCACATATGAAATACAAATAGAGAAAAGAAATACGATCGACTCGGCAGCATCTTTCTAGGAACTCTGTTCTGATTGCCGTATCGTCAGCACAGCACCCCCCATTTCTCTCTTTGCTATCTCTTTTCCGCTCCACTCACACATGCTGTTTACATCTGCCTGATTTAACTATCACCTCTGCAGAAATGGCAGTGGGTTTCTGTTTTAAGAAAAGCGTGGTATTTTCAGTCACCGCGTACATTTCTTTAGCGTTGATTCCTACCAGCTCACTCATTCTAAAATGCCTTCACACACCTCTCATGTTGTGGAACACTTCAGTGATGCCAGTGCTTTAAATTTGGTGCCTGCTATTCTGGAAAAACTTAGGGGCCCTGAGTAAGAGCTTCACAATTTGCCTTAATTAACTGTATTTAATAGAAAAGTCTACTAATACTCTGTACATAAAAGCACTAGCTTAAAATTTTAAGGAAAGAGCCATAGTGAGGATCTTTGAGCAGCCTTTTTTTGCTTCAGGTTCAGAATCAAAACTGCTTCCCTTAATCTGTGTGACCAGGAGTTCTCATCTCTTGGATCTCATCTGCTGGTCTCTCTATCCACCTCGCTCCAGCCACAGGGCCCTTCCTTTCCTTCCATCCGTGTGGTAAGTTTACTCCGGCCTCAGGACCTTGGAATGACTCCTGACTCGTCAGTCTGCTGGAATATCCTTCCCACCACATCTTCCCCTGGGTTGCTCATTTTGCCATTCAAGTCCTAGCGTGAGTTTGAGCTCAGCTACTCCTGTCATTCCTATCCCATTTCTGCTACTTTGTTGCCGTTTTGTGTTAGAAGGTGGAATTCTCCTGTGTATTTGCTTACCTATTTATTTTCTGTCCTCCCCTGCAATATACACTCCAAGAGGGCAGGGCGTTTTTGGAATGATTATTGCTTGATCATTTCTGTACTCCTCACTAAGTACTTAAGACTTATTTGTGAAGCGAATGAAGAAAGGTTATGAAGGTTAAAAGAAATAGGCCTGGATAGATGACTTGTGGGCGCCTGGTATTTCTTGGGTCATTATCTCCGGCTGCGGAACTCTGGATTTAGGGAGGTACTGCAAGGTGTTACTGGTAGGAAGGCTGAATTTAGTGGTAGCTGCATCTGAGTCCAGCGTCATCCCAAGGCCAGCACTTGCCAAAGCACGCCGGCCCGTTTTTCAGGTTTCTTGACGTTCAGTGGCTGTCAGAACTCCCCGAGGAGCATTCAGCCCTGCCTGAGTGCTGACCCGTGTCCAGGTCCTTGGTTTCCTGGCAGGTGGAGTTGATCAGTCCCCAGATCTGGGTTTAGGAGCACACCTGGCTCTTTGTCTGCCAGTAACCTTCCTGTTGGGGTTCCTCATTGCTGGACAGGGCTCTTGAGGAGACTGCCTCTGGGCAAGGAAGGGTGTGTTGCCCGGGGTTTGTGTCGAGTCGGTGCTCTGACACCCAGTGGAAGGGGAGCCCCGCAAGTGGACTGGTCCTTTGGGGGCTGTATTTTCCCATCAAGCTGGTGCTGCCCATGGTAAGCTCCTGACACATACTTGTGGTTTCCAGGCGTAGCAACCTCAAGGTCTCACAGTTGGTCCCTCCACAACTCCAGGATAGGAATTCTGATTTATCTTCTGTCCTTTCGACAATACTGTTGCATTAATGTACCTTTTGCATTTTGTGAGGAACTTTTTATTTACTCTCGTTTCCTATCTACCCTTGTTGAGGAAATTTTTACAAAATTGACACAGCATTCTATCTGGGGAGAGTGGAGAGTTGAGAATCCTTGTTACGAGAGAACTGACAAAGCATTGTAGTTGACCCTTGAACAGTGCGGGAGTTAGGAGTGCAGCACCCCGCCCTGCCCTCCCCACCCCTGTTGAAAATTCACATCCAGCTTTATAGTTCACTCTCTGCATCCACAGTTTGCGTCTGTGTGTTCAGCCAGCCATGGCTCGCGTCATTTGGTATATGGCAGTACAGTACTTAATGAAAAAAATTCATGTATAAGTGGACCCGTGCAGTTCAAATCCATGTTGTTCAAGGGTCAGCTGTATTTTGTCCCAAGTATGCAGATCGCTTCATGGACAGTATCTACTTTGCCAGAGGTTTGAACAGACAGCGAGTTTCAATGCATATAAAAAACTTCATGTAGTGAATCAACCAAAAGTTAATTTTGTCTGATTTTGGATCAGTCGCCTGATGGCACAGCTTCATCTTGTCACTTTGGATCTGAACTGTTACAGGTAAAACCAGAACTATTTCACATGCCATAACTAGTTTTTAAATAAACAAAATTAAAAACAAACATTTGGCTTTGCAGCATTCCATGGTGATTGGGAAGGTCACTGCTTTAAAACTCAATGTAATTCTTGAGCAATTACTTAAATATCTGAGTTGGTATTCTTAAATTAATGGTAGAATTTTAAGTATTTTAATGCTTATGGAGTCTTGAGGCTGCTTCAGGGCGGATTGAACCAGAGTGAAGTGGTATTTAGTGGTTTCTGCCCTGGCTTCTATTCAACTTAACATAGTTTGACTTTAGTATTTTTGGCTAATGAAAGTGTATCTTCTAGGTTATGGTAGTCTTAAGCAAATGTGGCTTGAATATGAAACTAGAGAGAAGTTTAATTATTGGCAGATCAATGACAGTGACAAATTGCTTTTCTTCCTTTCTAGTTATACATGGGAAGCGGTGGATACCAAAAATAACATGCTTTATAAAATCAACATCTGTGGAAATGTGGGTATTGCCCAGTGTGGACCATCAAGTGCTGTTTGTATGCATGACTTGAAGACAGACAGCTTTCAGTCTGTGGGTAAGTAAAACTGCTGTTAGCTTACTACACGTGTGGGATCCAGATTTTGCAAAAATGACTCTATGTAAGTTATCTCTCTAATTATATAAGCTTATGATCCATAATATATATTTTATGTTTTATAGGAGTTCAAAGTGGTAGCAATGTAAATGTCCAGTCTGAGATGGGGTCAGGTTCCTCCTGTCCAGTGGATGCTGCGCAGGGTTGTTATGAAGACTGATGCGCCTTTGTGTTTATTGCTACAGAAGGATGTTTCCTATATGGCTCTTGCTTCTGTTTTTTCTTAAACCCTGTCTTTCCTTTTCTCCCTCTTTTAACTCCCATTTCCTCTGGCGCCCATCTCCCTTCCCTCTTGTATCTTTCTGCTTTCTTCTGTGGTGGTTTGAGCCTCAGGCAGTCGGTATTCACGTGGGGTCGTAGATGGTCCCTGGCTTTGGACTCACCCTAGAAATTAAATGGCCCTAAGGGCATCCTCCCAGAGGAAAAAGCACAGACCTCTTTCCTAGGGCTCATTTCATTTGCCCTGCTGCCCTGGTTGTTGTTTTTTTTTGGTCGAGATCCCTTTCCTTTGGGAGGATGCTGGGTCCACTTGGTTGATGGCCCGCCACGTTACATGGAGCGTGAAAGGGGCCTATGTGTAAAGAGGCGTGGGGTGGACCTGAAAGCAGGAGGTGTCATCCTTGGGGTTGGCGGCGTGGGTATCCGTGGTGACCTGCGACCTGGGCGTTTTCAGGGGTGACGTGGACACGGTGTGTGACTGGTGGTGATGTGGTACCAGGAAGAGGGGACTCGGTTTTGGAGTTGGGAGGGGCGGGTTCCCTTGGTAGCTCCATCTGTCATCTTGAACGCAAATTCCTAAGCACACTTAAAAGGGCTCTTTAGAAAGTAATGTTTAGAAAAAGAAGAGCAAGGTCTGGGAGGTCTGCTGGTTGAGCTCCAGCGTCTGCTTGGCTTCCCTCTCCCCCCGACATGGAGACAGTTTAGACCAAGAACAGTGGTCAGAGGAATTTGGGGCCCAGGATAGAGATCTGAGAAAGCACCAGCTTGTTCTAAACTCCTGGGCCAAATGTTACTATTTTGTGATAGACTTAAAAAATTTGTGGGACTTCCCTGGTGGTCCAGTGGTTAAGAGTCCTCACTCCCAATGCAGGGGGCCTGAGTTCGATCCCTGGCCAGGGAACTAGAGCCTGGATGCCTCAGCAGAGACGCATGCTACAAACTTGGACTCAGGGCAGCCAAATTAAAAAAAAGAAGTGCAAATGAGATCATGAGTTTCCTAGTTTGGACAGTTCAGGGAGAGAGGCCCCGAGTGGGCTTGTTGGCTGGTGTTACTTAGGTTTTCAGGAAGAGGAAAAGTAGTTTTCCTCTTGATTTTATTATAATATGGACTATAGTATTTTTGGCTAGTGAAAGTGCGCTTCTGGTTTGTGGCAGTGAAGTGCGGTGGAGTGTAACATAGATGGGTACCAGATGCACACAAGTCTCTGGGAGGAGGATTTGTGAAGTTGGCACAAAAGTTGAGAATGACCAAGTTAGATAGGCTTTGGAAGCCCAGGCAGGAGAGTTGGTATTTTCTAGGGCAGATAGTGGATCCGCTATAGATTCTTTGTGACGGTATTGTGGGGGAGGTGATCTGATAAAATGTGTTTTTAGAAAGCTGGGCCTGGTGGACTAGGAGAGGTTGGTTGAAAGGGAGAGTTAAAAAAGATGAGTTGTTACCGGTTGACAGTGATATGAAACAGCTGTTTCTAATCTCATTTTACTCCCAGACACACATGACATACTTTTCCTGGGGCCTCAGGCCCCCTGGGGGAGAGAATGGTATGCTAGCTGAAGTGTGCTTTCAGCGCTAGGGTTATTGCCCTGTCCTTCAACTCAGGAAAGCACACGTGTGTGAGCGACACTAACATTAGCACAGGTCGTCTTGAATCAGATCTCAGTTTGCTCATTTGTGTTATACAGTCTAAATAACTAAATTTATCCTTGTAAATTTAGTTTTATGGCTAATCCCTAGACTTGGTGTGCACTTACATGCCAGGTGTTCTAAGTAAAAAGCATCTCATTTAATTCATTCAGCAACTTCTGAAGTAGATGATCTCATTTCCCTCGTTTTATAAGGGAGAAAGCTGAAGCACTACGTGGATAAGCAGCTTGCCAGAGGTTGTGTGGTTGTGGGTTTGAGTGCTGGCAGGCCAGCTGCAGAGCCTGTGGGCCTACTTGTCTTCCTGTCCTGCGAGCACAGTGTCCATTAGACAGCTGGAGCACTCATATGGGAACTCTGGGGGGTGACCTGAACTCCTGGCTCGTAGAGGACAGCTGGAAACTGACATCAGTTTGCTAGAAAGGGAAGACAAACGTGAATTTTGGAAAATAGCCGCGAAAATTGGAGCTCCCAGTAGATCAGAGAAAAGAAGAGCTAGGTTAGCAACAGATCCAAACACATATGAGAACTTAATGTATAACCTGAAATTTGGATATAATTAAGCTGTTTATCGCCTAGGAAACAATATTAGACATCTCCTTTGTATTGTGTTACAGAGATTATGGATTAATTAAAAGTAAAAAGACAATAGAACATTGGGGGAAAAAAACTTAGTAAAATAGAAATATAATCTGAAGGAGATAGGGATTTATCTTAATCAATGATAAGAAAAACGACGCAGGAGCAAAATGGCAAAGTCTCTAGGAACAGGCAATTCACAAAAGAAGAAATCCAGATGGTCAATTCAGCTTCATTAGTAAGCTAGGCATAAATGCAAATCAAAGCAATAATGAAATCTAGTTTTCCTTCAGTCACATTGGCAGAAGTTTAAATGGTTGAATCATGGACTGCTGGCAGGGAGCCTAGAAACGGGCACATTCATATATTACTATAGGAAGATGATTGTCTATAACCCTTGTGGGAAGGTAATTGTTGATGGGAGTTTTATAGTGCCCATAGGGCAGTTTTTGTACTTACAAACAAATATTAAAACCTCAACTTTGGTCTAAATAATATACATTATTTTTGATTAAAAAAATCCTGTATTAGTTCTTCCTTAGGCCAGTGATACTGTTACATATATACATCTAGCAGAGTTTAGCAATCATTTTTATGGGGTCGGTGAACAACCATTTGGTTCCATTTACAACCTAGTTGAATCATCTTCACATTTTACAATGATTTATGCATTTTATACATTTGATTTCTGTTTGAAGTACATCAGATAATCTGATCTGACAATAAAGGTTTAAGGATTAGCAATAATTCATATAAATTTAATAGTTTAAATGTAGAAATATGATAAACCTGGAATTCTCTTAGCTGTTCTAATATTGTCACAGTTCTAAATCAGTTGCTTAGTTATAACCTCTGAATTAGTTGTAACATTAAACATCACAAGTTTATAAAAGCACCGAATATGTTCACATTCCTCCTAACATCCTTAATACTAATACCATGATTTTCATTTAATTATGTATCCACTTCATGAAGGCTATTACCAGCCCCTTTCACCAGGGAACAGAACCACTGTTAAGTGAGGTTACTCACCACCAAAACCTGGCTTCTTATAGGTGACCTGGGGGTAGGACAGAGTGTGAAAAGTTCAGTTTCTGGTCATGTGACTTCATTTACTCTAAGCAGACTGATCCCTGACTTAAGGTTATACTTAACGATTCCTGTTTGCATTCACAGAAGTCTACAGCAGCAATCCAGGTTGACCACTAGATTGGCTTTCGTGTCTCTAGTAACATGTGACAATACCATTTCCTCTTGTGCCTTGTATCTTTCATTTTCAGAAATGACATAATTCTGTTAGATGTATAAGATGACACATGGTGACACCTGGTTGCCCTCTAGGTATAACTCATATTTTTATCTCATTTAGAGTCTCTCCTGAATAGTCTAGAGTTATCTGTTACATTTAAAAACTTGAGATTCCTGCAACGTATTGTGTACATAGACTTTTGTACAAAAAAAAAATTCCTTATAGCATTGAAAATTGTGGCAAATAGGCCAAAACAGCCTAACCATGGGGTATTTCAGTACATTGTAGTATATTCTGATTTACTTGGTTAAATCATAACATACATTAATTTTTTTTAAAAAACAGCTAACACTTAATACTCATTTATTGATTTGTAACAAATATTTGAATGAATCGGTCACTAAAACAGACAAAAACCCCTTTTCTCACGGAGCTTACATTCTAGCGGAGTAGGAGGCACACAAGAAAGAGACAGTGGCTAAATGGGATAGTAAGACTGTGATGGATGCTGTAGAAAAGACGGGGGAAAGGCGGGGATGCCGGGGGCCTGGGGAGTGTGTGTTCGGGAGTATTCAGTGGGGTGGGTGTCGCTGAGAAAGTGACATTTGAGCAAAAACTTGAGGCTGCAAGCGGCGAATCAGTGGCTGCGGTGGGGGAGCGCGGCCGGTGCGGGGGTCAGAGAGAGAGGGAGGGAGTGTCGGGGGGCGGGAGCCAGAGCAGAAATCTCTTTTGGAGTGTTCATGGAAAGAGAAGCCGAAAGGTGAGGCAGGAGGCGGAGGCGCGAGTTGGGCAGGGGGTTCTCTTTTTGGTGAAGTAACACGTGAACAGTGCACGTCGAAAGACACGATACAGCAGAGGGGAGCGAGTTCCGCGAGGCGGAGGCCGGGCCGGAGCCCGTCGGAGAGGGCTAGCGGCCTGGCTGGCAGGCCCTGAGCGAGGTGCCGAGGAGGCCCGGCGGCCGCGTGCTGGGCCCCGCCAGGCCCGGCAGCCTCAGCGAGGGCGGGCTGCGAGCTCGGCCGGGCTCGGCCGCGGGCGCCGAGGGTGGCAGGCGAGGCCCGGCAGGCCCGGCAGGCCCGGCGCGCGGCCTGGTCGGGCGGACTCTGGTGAGCGCGGCCGGGCGCGCAGGGTCTGTAGGACCCGGCGCGGCCTGGCCGGAGGCGCGTGGCCGGTGCTGGCGGGCGCGGGCGAGCGTGGCCTGGCGGGTGCCCTGGCGCGCAGGGTCGGGAGGACCCGGCGCGGCCCGGGCTGCAGAGCGTGGCTGGGTCTGACGGGCTCGGGCGAGCGTGGCCTGGCGGGCGCCCTGGCGCGCAGGGTCGGGAGGACCTCGCGGGGCCTGGCCGGTAGCGCGTGGCCGGGTCTGGCGGGTCCGGGTGAGCGCGGCCTGGTCTGGCGGGCCCGGGCGAGCGCGGCCTGGAGGGCCCGGCCTGGAGAGCGCTGTCTGGAGGGCCCAGCGCGTGGTCTGGCGGACCCGGCGCGGTCTGGCGGCCCCGGCCTGGAGGCCGCGGTCGGGTGGACCCGCCACTGCCTGGCGGGCTCGGCAAGTGCGGTTTGGTCTGGCGGGCCCAGGCGAGCGCGGCTCGGTCTGGGGGGCTCGGCCTGGAGGCTGCGGTCGGACAGGTCTGGCAGGCCCGGGACGCCTGGCCTGATCTGGAGGACCCGGCCTGGAGAGCGCGGCCTGGAGGACCCGGCGCGGTCTAGTCTGGTGGGGTCTCGCCAGTGCGGTCTGGTCTGGTGGGCCCGGGCGAGCTCGGCCTGGTCTGGCTGACCCGGCCTGGAGAGCGCGGTCTGGAGGACCCGGCGCGGCCTGGCGGGCCTGGGCGGACGCGGCCTGGTCTGGCGGGCCCGGCCGGGAGACCGCGGTCTGGCGCGCCCGGCGCGCGCAGCCCTATCTGGAGGACCCGGCCTGGAGAGCGCGGCCTGGAGGACCCGGTGCGGTCTGGTCTGCTGGGGCCCCGCCAGTGCGGTCTGGTCTGGCGCGCCCGGCCTGGAGAGCGTGGTCTGGCGGGCCCGGCGCGCGGTCTGGAGGACCCGGCGCGGTCTGGCGGGCCCGGCGAGCGCGGCCCAGCCCATTTGGCGCCGTCCTCGGGAGCTGGCCGTGGGCCTGGCGTGCTGGCCGCCGCCCCGCAGTCCTCGCCCGGCCCTTGTCCGGGGAGGACGGCCAGGCTGGCCCGGGTGCCGCGGGGGTCCGCCGCGGGGGCGCTGCCGCGGTGCACCGCGGCCTCTCGCCGAGGGCCGGGCTGGGCAGTTGGTCCTGGCCAGCAGGCGGAGGAGCGGGCGGCAGGCAGGCTGGATGGGCAGGCAGGCGCGATGCCGACGGGGCCGGACGCTGAGGGACGCCGCTGTCCCCCGCGCCGTGGCCGCGGAGCTCGGCCGGTCCGTCTCGGCTCGAGGCCAGGGCCCGTCTGGTGTGCGCGCAGGGCGAGCCCAGCAGTTTATGAGGCGCCCCCGGGAGCTCTGGGCACGGGGCCGGATGGGGCCGCCGCTTGGGGGGGGACAGAGGCGCGGGGGGAGGGTCTTTAGGGTGGGGGGGCCTCCCCCGGCCCCCCGCCGCGGTCCAGAGGCGCCCCCTTCTGGCGGCTGCGCGCGCCGCCTCCCGCCGGCCGAGCCCGTCCCCCCCTGCGCCCCGAGTCTCCTGGAGAGCGGCGCTGCGGGGGCGCGGGAGGCCCCGCCCTGCAGCCAGGCCCCGCCCCGTCACCCGGTCCCTGCCCCGCCCACGGTGGGCGGAGCCACGGGGCGCTGTCCGAGGTCCCGGAGCCGCCTCCGCAGGCCTCTGCAGCTGTTGGGTCCGGGGAAAAAAAAGAAAAGATTTTTCAGAGAGACCTCCTGGAGTTTTAGGCGCGGAAGGACGATTCTGGCAAACCTTTGCCGCCTTCAAGACAGGCGAGGCGGAGAACCACTGTACTGTTAAGTCTGGTGCTATAGGGCCTGAAAGCCTATCTCCTCTCCATTGGCGTCTTAAAATTTTTACCCCTTCCCCTCTTTTTTTTTTTCCGTTTTTTTCCCCCCTCTCCTCCTCTCCCTGCTTAAAAATCTCCGGTGTATGTATCGAATTAGACCAGTTGTAATCCTGAGGTCATGGCACTCACTCATCATTAGTCTGTGAACTAAACCTTTTTGTTGTTTTGTTTTTAAATTAGTTGCTTTGGATAATGCAGTGAAACCCTTCTCTCACAAAATCTAGGACCTTGACAATAACCACTGTCTCTCCATGCTCCTGTCTCTCTTCACTGGAGGTAATCATTCCCCCACGTCCTGTACACCAGCATTTCCTTTCTTTCCTCTCTTACTTTAGTCAGAGTCTGTCTGGTTGTATGTGGTGTTTTTAACTTAACAAAAAGTATACATCACGCAGTGTGTAGTTTTGGGGGAGCTTAAGTGGTAACAGCATATTGCTAAAAAACAACTGTATTGTTGTCTTTCCCTGATTTATTCACCTGAACCCTTTGCTGTAGTATTGTGTAGGTCTAGCAGAATTAATTTATCTGCTCTTCTTTTGATGGGCATTTGAGTTGTTTCCAAATTTTCACTAGTGTGAAGAACACGAGATATTCTTTCCCATATTTCTTGTTATATATATATTTATTTGTGGCTTTCACTTATGTATTTACCTAAGAGTTGAATAGCTAAGACATATAATATGTGAATATTCGGTGGTAGGATTCAGTGCCATGCCAACTTATGTACTGGTTAAAGAAGTTCATACTTCCGCCAGCAACACAGGAGAGCTCTGGACTGTCTCTCCTCCGACATTTGGTGTTTAATTTTTGTCCGTATAATGGCTGGGATTGGTATGCCATGTGGTCTTGATCACCAGTGATGCTGAACATCTCTTTGTATTATGAAGATGTTTTTCTTCTGTCTGATCATATCTTGTCCACTTCATATGAAGTTATCTATTGTATGTGATCAATTCTTTCCTTCTAGAAGCTTTAGAATTTTCTCTTTGCCTTTGATATTAAAATCACCATACTGTGACTTGGTGTGGGGTTTCCTCTTTTTCCTCTCAGCATTTTCTCTCAGAGGTCATTCGTTTCCTTTTATTTCCTAAAATTATAAAAAATGATTTTGTTTTTGTGTATGAGTATATATATTCTTGATGTTAGTTCTTTGCCAGCTCAATGTATTGCCTAGTTTATAATTTGTTTCTGTTTCCCTTAGATATTTTTTGATGAATGTAAACTTTTAAACTTAAAAAAAGTCAAGTTTTTAATTTTTTTGGTAGTTCCTGCTTTTGAGTATTCAATATTTTCCTGCATTAGTATTTAAAAGATAACTATATTTTATTAAGAGAATTTGGTTTCTCATGTTTACATCTTTTAATCCATTTAGAGTTGATTTTTGTATACAGTGGTAAGTGGGGATTCAGTTTTTATCTTTTTGCCAGTACAGATTGCTGTTTTGTTTCAAGTTTTATCTACTGAACAGTCTCTTTGCTCACTGACTTGATACATTATATATCAAAGTTTTACTCAAGAATCCTGGCGTCTGTGCTCTCTGTTCTGGTGTCTTGATCTCTGTTCTGGCGTCTTGATCTCTGTTCTGGCGTCTTGATCTCTGTTCTGGTGTCTTGATCTCTGTTCTGGTGTCTTGATCTCTGTTCTGGTGTCTTGATCTCTGTTCTGGTGTCTTGATCTCTGTTCCAGTCTGTCTGTTCTTGTGCCAACTATCATCACTGGTGCTATATAGATTTTTTTTTTATCATAATAATATCCCAGGCAAACTGAGAGGTGATCAACCTATTTGTGGACTGTTCTAAACTATTTTGTTTTTATAGTGTGTGTGTATGAAGTTATAGAAGGATTCCATCAGCCGAACTCTTTATTCTGATTTACGTTTTTGAAGCTCAGACTGGTGCAAGATGTGTAGGAAAGGGAAGGTGCTGAGGGACGAGACAGGAGTTGGAGGCAAGGGGCCCCATTAAGAGGTTGTAGCCAGAACATGGAGACAGTGGTTGCAGCCATTGTAGACGTGGAGAGATGTGGACAGATTTGAGAAGAAGGTAGGGATGCTGGAAGTTGCCCATGTGACAGATGAGAGACGGGAGGTGGGGCGGGGAGGGCATTCCTGAGACAGAGAATCCTGGGGAAGGGGCATTTTGTAGGCTGATAAGCTTTTCAGATGGATTATAGTGCCGTTTTTAGTTTGCTTGTGCTTGGAAATAGCTTTTGGTTATGAACGCCTTCTCTCTTGTTTATGCTCTTTTCTCTCCCAATAGGTGACTCTTTCTTGAAAAGCGCAAGCAGGTCTCTTCTGGAATTCAACACAACAGTGAGCTGTAAGCAGCAGAACACAAATCACAAAATTCAGAGTAGCATCACCTTCTTATGTGGGAAAACCTTGGTGAGTCCATGAAGAGTCACTTCATAATTTTTCTTTTAAAAACATTTGTCCCTGGGGCATTCTTGCTGTCCTGGTATTCTAAGACAAGTGAGTGAGTAAAATTAAAAACTCAAGCAAGCAGATAAACAGAAACCCCAAGCAAATGACCATCATCATTAAAAACCAATAAGTAAACAATCCTAGGCCTATAGTTACAATGTTTAAGTGAAACTTGACCCACATCCTGTGTGCAGTGACAATGTAAAGATTAGTGTGTTTAAACTCCGAGCTGTGTTTAATGTTTATGTTGCAGTCATAATTTATTTTTTCTTTCTGCATTTTCTTTTGATAGTTTTTAGGGCAGTGTGTTTGCTTCTTAAAGTGTTTTTTTCTCATTTACATTAAATTGGACAAACTTAACATCTATCAAGAAGAAACCTTGGCCAGTGGGTAATGGGGTGCCCAACTTCCGTGGTATTACTAGTGTTGAAATGGAACATAATTGTTTAAAGCATGATGTTTGTCCTCATTCTCTGCATATTCTATGTGATATTTTGGCTTTAATCTTTACTGTTTAGAAAGGGACTCTCAGCAAATGATTGCTAGCTTTTAGGAAAAATGACTTGTGAACATGTTCTATAATCAGAGTAAGAAACCAAGTGTTTAGAAATCAGATAGAGTGAAACTCATGTGGCCACCAGACTGCTTTAAAATACCATTTTTAGAATTTGGTGCTGTGACTGTTGCATTTTTAAGCCCATCTTGTCTTATCTGAAGAACTTGAAAAATATAACTCAGTGTTGTTAATTTTGGACCAGACTGTCAGTTACGCTCTTGTCCATGTTGAAGCTCTGGGAAATAGTCTGTTTGCAGTGGTATGAAATCTGGAGGTCTGAGTTACAGAGTAAGCTGTTGTTTGAATTTCAACTAACTTTTCTTGAGGAATTCTGGGTTCACTCTACAAGAACCAGAACTCCTTAGACTTGCTCATGGGATTGAAGGGATAAGTTCCCTCTGGGTCTTATCAACCAGCCACACCAGGGTCATCGCTGGCCCCCGTCTGTTAGGAGGGGCCCCCCTCCAGTGTGGGGGCGTTTAAGGAAGGCCGGTGTATGAGCTCGGTCAGGTCCAGATGGGCCTCCTCCGTCGACTTCCAGGAAGCATGAGGTCACATCTTCTGGCTTTGGTTTTGTTGGCATTTGGTTCAGAGAACATTTGGAGTTTGAGAGTGGAAGGTCTGCAAGGATTACTTCCCATGAGCTTACTGTACTTGCATAGCTGGGGCAGTAGAACAGTTTTGGATCAGTTAGAGCCAAATTCCATCATGATTTTATGAAGCTTTTGTCTCAGAAGTTTTGAGTTTGGGAACTTCTCACTCGATGACCTTGTTAACTAAAACAATTGTGTGTCATCTCCCCCCTCCCCCCACCTTGCTGCTAGTTTAAAATTTATCATTAGCATTCATGGTTTCTAACTTTAGAAAAGGAACACTTTACAATATGCAGTACGCGAACTTATTTTTACTTCTTTTAAAAATAGGGAACTCCCGAGTTTGTAACCGCAACAGACTGTGTGCATTACTTCGAGTGGAGGACAACCGCAGCCTGCAGGAAGGATACATTTAAAGCGAATAAAGAGGTAACGGGGGCCCTTCAGGGTTACATGCTTACTAGGTACATTCTGGGACCTTCAACATTTAAGGTGCAGACACATACCTTTCGAGGTAGAAATCTGTTTTTGGTTTTCAAACTCTGTTTGAGCAGAGAGACCGTATGATTTGGGCTTCCCTGATGGCTCAGATGGTAAAGAATCTGCCGGCAATGCAGGAGATCCAGGTTCGATCCCTGGGTTGGGAAGAACTCCTGGATAAGGAAACGGCAACCCACTGTAGTTGTTCTCGCCTGGAGAATCCCAGGGACAGAGGAACCTGGCAGGCTACAGTCCAGGGGTCACAAAGAGTCAGATACATTAGCAACTAACACATACTCGCATGCACACCGCGTGATTTACTTGATAACTTGTCCTGGATGGCTCTTACTTTTAGGATAGGGCATTTTAAACATACAGGATGGACTGGAAATGGAATGGCTTACTCATGTAGAGCAAGTGAGTTCCTGGTTTCTGATGCCATGCATCTCAAGAATTGTCTCAAGTTGGCGTTGGGGTTTAGATCCCCACACTGCCTTCAGAGACCCTCTCTTTGGCCTTGGAGTGGCTTCTGAATGCACCTTGGATCCAGGTCAGGTGTGCCTGGCCCTTACACTCGTTGCCAGCTCACCTCAGAGACCAGATGACTGTCACTACTTCCCCTCTTTCTCTGGTATCTGGCACATGTTCCTGGTGGTCAGTGAAGCACCATCCTGTCTAACCTACAGCCTCTGACTTTCCCTGGCAGTGGGGGGGGGGGGGCAGAGAGCCCTTTCCTCTGCAGTTCTCCCATCCCAGGATTCCAAGGTGGCTTTCCTGTGTTCACCCAGGCAATAGTCTTTCTGGGTTGAGTATTCTCTTTTTTCTATATTCGGTTTCTGTTCTGTAGAGTTGAGTTCAGAGACCCTCTTAGGAGCTAGGAACTGGGAATTATGGGAATAATCGGTCACTTTACCTGATGGCCTAATGTGTTGTCATTTAAGAAGGGCAAAAAGAGACATTTGTATTATTTTTTTTTCCTAAAAAAACAGCCATGTTAAGTTACAAAGGCTGAGCTATCACCAATTCTTCAGATGTGGCCATCTCTAAAAGAAAAGATAGTCAGAATGCTGCCTTGTGTGTAAGGAACGTTCAGTGGGAAGGAAGTTCAAACTATGGAAAGAAGTAAGATCTAATGAAATAACGCTAGTAGGAGGTGGTGTCAGATTTAAACTTTGCTTTTAAGAACTTAAATCAGACTCTTTGCCAATATTTAGTTAGCGCCAGGTAAAGCATCCCTGAACCAGTGTGAGGTGCCTTCTGCTTTCTTGAGAGACCCCAGGCCCCATGGAGTTTCTCGTGGACTCTCATTGTCCAAGTGATAGTTACTACCCCAGTTTTCCTGTTTTAACCGAGTTTCTTTTTTACCTTCCTTTGCTGAGCTGACAGTTGTCTCCCACCACCTAAAGAATAATTGCTTCCCTGAAGAAAGAAACGGTGACTTGTTTTTGGTTTTCTTTGTGTGTGTAGGTCAAGAAGTCACAAACTGTATCCTGTGTTTGTGCAGCCTCAGACCTGAGATTGTTTTTTTACATTTTTATAGGATTGTTAAAAATAAAAGGCAGGGAAGAATACATAGTAGAGACCTACGTCACTCATGAAGCCTAACATGTTCAGAGAGCGAGGGTGCTGACCCTGGACTTGAGTCGTTTTAGGGGGTGGAAATGGGGAGATTAAAGCCTATGTTTTTCTCAAAAGTGATGTTTAACTTCTCTTAGAAGCTGATCGAAAGATGCAGGGGGAAATGTTGATTTGCTCCCAGTGACCTTTTCTTTGGGCCTGGTTGGCGGCCGGGCTTTTATCTGTTGAGTTTTCATCCCTGGAGGGGCTAAACATCCAAAGTGTCATTACATTTTGAAAAAGCTGTTGCGTTCAGGGAGCCCATAGACTGAAGATGTGGAGGGCATCTGCTCTGCCTTAGGTATAGATGGGCAGAAGGAACACAAGAGCCTGATGCTTTCCTGGTGGCTCAGTTAGTAAAGAGTCTGCCTGCAATGCAGGAGAGCCAGGTGTGATCCCTGGGTGGGGAAGACCCCCTGGAGAAGGGAATGGCTACCCATTCCAGTATCCTTGCCTGGAGAATCCCATGGACAGAGGAGCCTGGGGGTTTCAGTTCCTGCAGCCCATGGGGTCGCAGAGAATTGGACACGACTGAGCAGCTGACACACTCAAAAGTTTGATGCTGCTGCAGGAGCCTCGCTGTCACCCCTGCAAGTCAAAGGAGAGCGTATTCCCTTTTCTCTGTCTTCAGGAGGGTTTGATCGCATCTTATAGGCTGTAACTTCAAAAATTACATTAAATGTAGAAACACTCATCATTCCTCTTCAAAAAAAAAAAAAAAACCTAGACTTGGTTTAGTGGCCATGTGGTCTTGATTTCCATCCGTTATTAGTATCTCCTCATGGCTTTTGTTGGTTTGGCTTCATCAGATTGAGTATGGAGTGATGGGCAGAGACCATGGGGCGGGGGTGGGTTCCAGAAAGTGCTGTTTAAGCCCGCCCGTGTCATGCTTTGCTCAGTGGATCCTGGTGGAGTCCTCTGTAGTTTCTTTAAAAGGTCGTGGGCATGCACCCCCTACCATTCCACCCTAGGGAACACAGAAAACGCAGCCCTGGCAAGCGCGTGGTCCTGGTGGAGTTGCATAAATATGGTTAATGTACAGACGTACACTGTTAACAAGGGTGACTCAGTGTGCTGTGTGTGGAGCTGGCAGAGACCCCCTTCGCCGGCCGCCACATTCCCGGGGCTGATGAATGTCTCCATTGCTCGGCTCAGTGGAGCAGGAAGTGGGAGGACTCTCCCCAGGAGCCTTGCTTGTTTTTCCGATGCTCGCTCCAGTTCTGGGGGGCGCTGCATCGGGTGTGTCTCCTGTTCCTTCCTGGAGTCGAGACACGGCCAGCAGTTGCTTGTGGCCTTGGGCTGGGGGGTCTGCAGGACTGGCTCACCGGGATCCCTCTAGCCTTGGGATGACATGGAGTTAGTTTGAGACAGGTGGGCCCTCTCCCCGCCTGCTGGGTGCTGTCCTGCCCGCTCTCTTCATCTTGTAGCTGGAAAGTTGCTTCTTGTCTCCTGTCTGGCCAGTCAGCCCAGCTCCATCCCCTTCCTCTGAGTTAACACATTTCTGTTGACTGTATTCCTCTGCTAGGGGCTGGCAAGCTTTGCATTTGCAGGATCAGGGACGTGGGTTACTTCCACCAGAGCTTCGTCACGGTCTGCAGTCATCTCGCTGTTGCACTTCGATGGCCTTTCGGCAGGACGTGGTGCCAGGCGTGGGTTCTGGCCTCCTGCCCTCAACTCGCTCTGTGCCTGTGCCCGCCCTCCTTGGCTGGCATTGGGCTGTCTGGTCAGCGTTGCAGGCAGCGGGAGGCTTTGCTCTAAGGGTCTGCCAGCGGGAGGCTTTGCTCTAAGGGTCTGGTTGAGATGAGTTTGGGTCCCCCTCCCCCGCCTCTGCCAAGGGGGTGCAAGTCCTTGGGTTTAATCCAGTAGCTCTCTCTGAAGTCTCTGCAAACAGAACAGGGGAAGAGGGTTAGTGGGTCAGAACATTCCTGCAGGGTTGATAGCATCTTTCCGAGAAACATTTAAAAGCTAAACATTAACATGAAGCAGTTAACCTTTGTAAACGAACCTGCCTGTGAATAGCTTCAGTTTTCCAAATGAACAGTTTAAGGAAAATTACCCACTGGAAATGATGAAACAGACTATCGATCTTTTGAAATGATTTGCAGAAAACATGAGTTTTTAGAATATTTCTTGGCTAAGGCAGTTAAAATGATGTGGTGTATTACTTTGGAGCTGAGATTTGGGGGCTGTTTCACATACACTGGGTGACTGGGCTTTTACTCAGGGGCACACCTGCGGGCTTGAACGCTTT
This sequence comes from Antilocapra americana, assembly GCA_007570785.1. NCBI lineage: Eukaryota > Metazoa > Chordata > Mammalia > Artiodactyla > Antilocapridae > Antilocapra > Antilocapra americana. The sequence continues at coordinate 8,248,929 of ML663573.1, forward strand.
GCCCTCAGAGTTTGGTGGGACTTGCAAAGCGAAGGGTCTTGCCAGCTGTAATGGGTTTCATGTGTTACATTCCCCCAGACCCCTTTTTCCTCCCCCCGCCAGTTTTACTGAGGTGTAATTAACAAATAAAATCGCATATATTTGAAGTGTACAATGCAGTGGTTGGGTTTAGTCCTTGATTTTTTAAAAACAGAAGGCCATTCGTTCATAGAGATGAGAGAGAGTCCTTGCAAGTTAGAATCCAGTAGAGCTTCCCTGGTGACTCAGATGGTAAAGAATCCACCCGCCAATGCAGAAGACCTGGGTTCAATCCCTGGATCGGGAAGATCCCTTAGGGAAGGACATGGCAACCCACTCCAGTATTCTCGGCTGGAGAAGCCTGTGGACAGAGGAGCCTGGTGGGCTGCAGTCCCTGGGGTGGCAAAGAGTCAGAGGCGCCTGGACAGCTAACACGCACAAGCGTGGGCCGGATGCCCAGAGGAGGCGCTTCTCTTCATGCCAGTGAGACAGCGTCTGCAGACCTGTCAGGCTCCAGGCCGTGTCCGAAGCCTTGCTTGGGGCCACAGAAGTGACAAAGCTCCCTGTCCTCAGCAGCTCACTCGCACATCAGTGGCTGGGGGTGTCGGGTGACAGACACCAGTGCAGTGAAGAAAAAGGGCGCGGGAGGCGCAGAGAGAGCTGGAGATGGTGACAAGGCCACGCCAAGCAGGTGACGCTTCCCCTGGGGCCCGAGCAAGGTGAGAGGGGATGCCAGGGACCATTCCAGGCAGAGGCAGGGTCCCTTCCTGGGGCCGAAGTGCCGCTTGAAGCCAGTGGGACTGTGTGGAGTGGTCCCCCAGAGAAGCTGGGATCGCACCCTCCATTCCACTGGGAAGCGGCCCCTGGTGAATTTTGAGCAGGAGTGAGTGACTCAAGGGAATTTTATTTAAATTAAAAAAAAGATCTTTTTTTTTTTTTTTTGAGTTTTTTCTTTTTGAACTTTTTTATATTGGGGAATAGCTGACTAAGGGACTCAGCCATATATACAGATATACCCATTTTCCCCCAAACTCCCCTGGTGGATTTTGAGCAGGAGTGATGTGACTCGAGGGAATTTTGTTTTCTTTTTTAAAAAATCTTTTTTTTTTTTGAGTTTTTCCTTTTTAAACTTTTTATTTTATATTGAAGAATAGCTGATCAACAGCACTGTGATAATTTCAGGTTGAATAGCGAAGGGACTCAACCATACATACACAGGTGCCCATTCTCCCCCAAACTCCCCTCCCATCCAGGCGGCCACAGGATGTTGAGCCAGTTCCCTGTGCCGTACAGCAGGTCCGTGTTGTTGGTCCATTTCAAATTCAGCAGGGTGTACGTGTCGATCTCAAACTCCCTAACCCTCCCTTCCTCCATCCTTCCTCCCAGCAACCGTAAGCGCCTTGTCTCAGACAGTCTGTGAGTCTGTTCTGTAAGTCAGCTCATCTTCATCGTGTCTTTTTGGATTCCACACATGAGGCATGTCATGCGATATTTCTGCTATGTCTGACTTTGCTCGGTATGACAATCTCTAGTGACTTGGTGGAATTGTACAAGGGTTGACCTGGTGGTTGTGGAGATGGTGGCTCAGAGTCAGGTACATGGAAGCTGGAACCCAGAGGCCCCCTTAAAAGAGCTCATCGCAGGGCAGGAGAGGACTTGCTGCCGGGGTGCCGTGAGGTGGCTGCTGAGGGCGGGTGGGGACCGGGAGCTGTGACCACCCTGCTGGGGACGGGACCTCGGGGGCCTCACGGCCTGGCAACCCTGAGGCTTCGCCACGCCCCTGCCCCCCACCCCCCCACAAGGACGTGTGTGGAAGCCCCTCCTTCTCCCTTCTCTCTCCCAGGTGCCGTGTTACGCTTTCGACAGAGAGCTTAAGAAGCACGATTTAAACCCACTGATCAAGACCAGCGGTGCTTACTTGGTGGACGACTCTGACCCGGACACGTCTCTCTTCATCAATGTCTGCAGGGACATAGGTCTGCGTCTGAGGGCGGTGGGGGTGGGAGTGGGGGGAAGGATTTCTTTGGAGGCTTCAGTGCCCTTGCCCTGGCACCGTAGGGTTCCCGTGGCTCTGGGAGAAAGGGGTACGTCCCTGAGCCACCAGCGATGTCCCCTGACCCTGCTTCCCAGCCCCTCCTGCGGAACAGGGGCAGGGCCAGCGTTCCGTTGCCGCGTCCCCTCTTCGCGGTTGCCCAGCCGGGCGGAGAGCTTGTCTTGTGGTCCACTTTCAGAGTGGGCGTTGGCTTGCCCGGGGTCTCTGCATATGATCCTACCCATTCTTGTTTCCAAATTTCTATTATCTTTTATTGGAGACTTTGGGAAAATTTGACAGTGTTTATAGGGAGCCCTGGACCCAAGGTCTGAGTGTGACTGCTGCGCCCGACGCGTGGGCTGATGCAGCGTCACGTGTTCCCCCTTACAGAGGCGCTCCGGGCCGCGAGTCCGCGGGTGCGTGCGTGTCCCACCGGCGCGGCCGCCTGCCTGGTGAGAGGGGACCGGGCGTTCGACGTGGGCCGGCCCCAGGAGGGGCTGAAGCTCGTGAGCAACGACAGGTCAGTCTGCGGTTGGCAGGGCCCGTCCTCAGCAAGAGCCTGGCTTTTCAGGGGAGTTGCAGGAATACCTCTTTTCAGCAGGCCTTGAGAAAGGCCTTGCCAAGGGACTACCACGTCACACATGCTCGTAAACTTACTGGTCGGCTGTTGCTTGAGTTGCATATTCTTGGTGATGCAGCCTGCATCCACATGGGTTCCGTGTCATGAGCTCGCAGCTACCTTATGGTGTGCCTGGTTGTCTTCTCTGCTTCATCCCCCCTGACATTGGTTTTATGTCGCTTGTTTTATATCTTCTTTAAAAAAAAAACGTCCTGGAGGGCAAGCGGCAGGAGGGCCGCTTTGCCAGTGCCCTTCTGGGTGCAGTTTGCTTCCCGACTGGGGCCTGGTGGGCCCCCTGGGCTTCCGGCGGGGGTGGCTCATTTTCTCTTATGGAGCCGTGCTGTTGACACATGCTCTCTTGACTCGTGTTTGCCCCTGGCTTGGCATAGAGCTTTCTCTCTCTGGTGGGTCCCACGTGACCACGTCCTGAACTTGGAGCGAGGATTTTCGTCCACTCCCTGTTCCAGGGCCCTTTGGTAGACGTCTCGCTGCACCTGCTCTCGTCTGGAACTCGCGGTGTGTCAGCATGTGCAATTATAGACTGCACTCTGTCCCCAGAAAACACTGCCACGTGACCTAAATTGAAGCACCCTGGGAGATTCCCACGTGTATGTGTGTGTTCGTCTGCCAGGGCCACCCCGGCAAAGTGCCACCAGGCTGGCTGGGCAGCTCCTCTGGCTCCCTCTCAGCTCTGGAGGCCGAGGTGTCTGCGGGGGGCATGATGGGGGGTTCCTCCTGAGACTCTTGGTCTCGGCTTGTGGACGGCCGCCTTCTCCCCAAGTCCCCTCATGGGCTTCCCTCTGTGTGTCTGTGTCCTGAGCCCCTCTCCCTATAAGGACAGCTGTCCCGTCTCAGGGGCCCACTCCAGCGACCTCGTCTTCATCCCCTTCTCCAAGGCCCCTGTGTCCAAATACAGTCACATCGGAGGTGCTGGGTGTTGGGGCTTCCGCTTGTGAAATTTGCGGGGACGGAGTCGAACCTCTTGCCCTGTCTTCAAGTGATAAACGGGTGCTTCTTCCTGCTGGCAAGGGCTGGAGAGGACTCTGGAGAGTGTGGGCGTGGAGCGAAGGCCCGAGGTCACCCTCAGAGACCTGGAAGGTCGTCTGTTTTTGGTGCCTCTGTGGCCACAGCCCACAGCGAGGCCAGTACCCCCCGGGCCTTTCCAGGGTCTGTCTGCCTGCCGGTGGGAGGCCGTGTGGCCTCTTGGGGGATCTTCAGGTTTAAAAAAGAAAGTCCTCGCTTTGCACTGGAAAGCTGTCATTTTGAGAGGAAGTGGTCGTGCACCCTCGTGGGCTGAAAAGCACTTGGCCAGCTGGGCTGTGTTTGTTTTGTTTTGTTAGATGGTTTATGATTTTGTCCCTTTTCCTCCCAGCAGCTTTTCTAAGAACTCGAGTTTACATGGTGATTATTTGACTTTTTTTTTTGTTTGGTTTTGTTTGTTTTTTAAGAAAGTATAGCAGTCATTGAAGCTCACTTGCATTTTGTGTCCCCCAAATGAAAATAAACGTGAGTGAGTTTGTCCTGTGGTTTCTGTTATGTTTGCGACCTGCCGTCTGTTCCCCTCTCGCCTGAATGAGGGTGCTGAGGGCAGACCGGAGTGGGCTCTGATGTCTGCGCTGGCCGCCCTAACTCTCTCTCCCCGATGTGTGCGTCTCCAGGCTCGTCCTGAGCTACGTGAAGGGAGGGGCCGTCCAGCCGGACTTCTGTGACGGCCGCAGCCCGGCGGTGACTGTCACATTTGTGTGCCCGTCGGAGCGCAGAGAGGTGAGTGGCTAGTCCTGAGCTCTGCGCCCCAGCGGCATTCAGCGGACTTGCGCCCAGGGGCCCCGGGGCAGGAGGCGCGCTGCCCTGGACATGGAGGCCCGCGGCCCCGGGCTGCGCCCCGCCGTGTGCTGCAGTGTTCGGCTGGTGTTTGCTGTTTCGCAAGCACCCTGAGGGGCCTCCCTCCGTCTGCACCCGCAGGATGGTGTTTTTGTTCAAGGGTCGCCTGAGATGGCGTCCAGTGGTTCAGGGACAGATTTAAAAAAAAAAAGACACAAAAAAACCCTTCACAGTGAGGCTGATGTCAGTAAATATTTGAAAACCAAACATACATATCCTGAACCTGTGGATTTCATGGGTCTGTTCACTGCTTCATATGAGGCAAGGTCAGAATGGCTAAGTGGTTTGTAGGAGCATAGTAAGAAGCAAGTCGTGCAGAGGGCGTGGAGGCCTGGCAGACAGCGCACTGGGGTTCCGGGGGTGGGTACCAGTGTAGGGAAAACGAGGCCCAGAGGGAGACTCCTGCAGCCTCAGGAGGAGAGCTGGCCCCCTCACCTGCCTGCCTGCCCCGTCCACAGGCAGATTGATGACTCTGTCTTCTGGCTGTTTACTCAAATTCCAGTGCCTTGTAAACTTCAGGGTAGGGCCCGCGTGTGCTGTGTCCTTGGGCCCCAGGCCAGCGCAGTCCCTCAGGTCCTCTGCTGCTTAAGTGTCTTCGCAGATGGCAGTGCTGCTGAAGGGAGGCATCCCCAGGGAGGAAGGGTAGGGCTTTCCTCCAATTTATTTCTGCTTGTCCTCCCTGCAGAATGAAGTAGGAGGAACGGAATTCTTTTGCCAAAGAATGTCCTCCCCCAAACAAACGTGGAATTTGCTCTGCTTTCTGGCTGGCAGCTGGCCATTTTGTGTGTGTGTGTGTGTGTGTGGTGTGTGTTGTGGGTGGGGGGCCATGGAGAATGAGGCTACAGTGCGGGGCCAGCCAAACTTCCAGGGCTGCGTGGCATGAATTCAGCCAAGACCCAGCGGACCAGTGACGGACGCTGGTCCTGAACGTGATCGTGGAGTGTCGTTTATACTTGCTTTGCATGTATTCGTGTGTTTCTTTTTTCCATCCTACAAGTGGGAATCAGAATCAGGGAGCCCGTGAGATGCTCTAAGCCAGCAGTGGTCTCAGCGTTTCCCCCTCTGACGCATGCCGCACCCAGTGAGCCTCATTCTACACTCTCACGAGGGAGACGGCGGGGAGTTCCCCTCCCTTCTCCATGGGACACGAGGTGGTCGAGGCCGGTGTGTCCTCAGTGGAGCTTAAGAAGTTCTGTGTCTGGCCTGACTGTCGCCTGGGCAGAGCTTCGGTGACTTAGGCCTGGGGCCCTTAATACTAGAAGGTTTATTGAAGCATTTTCATCGGCTCATTAAATGCTTTTAGGAGCTGGAACTTTAGTAAAACGTTCACCTTGTCACATAAATCTCTTTTAGAAAGCTTTACTGAATTTACATACTGTAAAAATTCACCCAGTGTAAGTGCAGTTTAATGGTTATTAGCGCACTAACCGAATTGCACAATTACCGCCTCAGAACTTTTCCATCACCCAGAGAAGCCCCGTGCCGAGCCACCATCACCCCCTGCTCACCCAGCCTTGGCCGCCGCTGTGAACCCCCTCTCTGCCCCTTGGCCTCTGTCTCTTGGCCTCTGCCGTTCATGACCTCCCACGTACGTGGAATCACACCCCCACATGGCCTTGGGCGTCCGGCTGCTCTCACTCAGTGCTCAGTCCACATCTGTTTGTTTGTCAGGCTGCCCTCAGCCAAGGGGTTAGTCAGGGCATCGATTTTTTGAGTAAGCAGTTGGGGCTGGACTTGGACCTCTGCAGCTTGTTAACCACGTGATGGTGAAACTGGCACTCGGTCCCATGCCTGGCACGTCGCAGATGCTCAGTAGATGTTTGCAGCGTGAGGTGCCCAGAGGCAGCAGAGCTGCAGCTGATGCTGGGGCCAGGGAGAGGACCGCCCCCCAGGGACAGTCAGCAGGATGGCACTGCGTCCCTGTGAACAGGGGCTTGCTGCTCAGCACCCTTCCCAGAGGTGGGCTTGTGAGGGGTGACAGCCTGGCCTTAGCCGGGAGCAAAACTGATTTGAGTACAAGTGAAGCCTGCTTATGACCCTGTGGACATTCCTAGGAAGGGGCTAGGGACTGTTTCCCCAGTGG
>ML663573.1:8255571-8431822 GCA_007570785.1 Antilocapra americana
TGGACATTCCTAGGAAGGGGCTAGGGACTGTTTCCCCAGTGGACATACCTTGGAAGGGCTAGGGACTGTCTCCCCCATGGACATTCCTAGGAAGGGGCTAGGGACTGTTTCCCCAGTGGATGTTCCTTGGAAGGGCTAGGGACCGTCTCCCCTGTGGACATTCCTAGGAAGGGGCTGGGGCCTGTCTCCCAGATGCACACAGCTGCAGTGATTTCCACCCCTGGGGGGAGTCCCTCTGGCACAGGCTCAGTGGCACCTGTGACAAAGGAGTGAACAGACCGCAGGCCCTTCACACATTGTGGCTGCTCGCCAGGGGCCTGGTGGGGCAGGGGAGACCGTGTTCCAGGTGGGCTCCCAGGCTGAAATTTGCATGTGACTCTGAGAGGGACCGGAAGAGCTGCGAGGAAGCAGAGTTGTTACAAGTCAAATAATCATAGTCCGTTGAGGGCCATGGCTGTACCAGAACTAGAACGATGTCAAAACCCAGCAGCACACCCTTGAGCGTTTCCAGAAACAGAGAAACTCTGCATTTGAGCTGCGTGAATAAATTAAACCTCTCTCCCTTTTTCACCGGGTTCGCGTCAGGGTACCATTCCCAAGCTCACGGCGAAATCCAACTGTCGCTTTGAGATCGAGTGGGTCACTGAGTACGCCTGCCACAGGGATTACCTGGAAAGCCGGAGCTGCTCCCTGAGCAGCGCGCAGCATGACGTGGCCGTGGACCTCCAGCCACTGAGCCGGGTGGGAGGTGAGTGGGGCGCTGGGGCTGGGAGGGGGCTGCAGGCCCAACGGTGGGAGGCTGTGGCTCTCCCACGCATGTGCGCGTCGCAAAGCCCCTTCTCGTGGATCCCCCTTTCCTCAGCCTCGGGCTCCTTGTTCTATACCTCGGAGGCGGACGAGTATACATATTATTTGAGTATCTGTGGAGGACGTCAAGCACCCATCTGTGATAACAAAGATGCTGCGGTGTGCCAAGTGAAAAAGGCAGATTCCACCCAAGTCAAAGTGGCCGGGAGACCCCAGAACCTGACCCTCCGGTGCGTATGGCCGCTGCGTGCCTCTCAAGGGCGTCCGTGTCCCTATGAAGCCTAGCATACTCTTCTGCCTGCCCCCTGCTTCTGTTTTCTGCAAGGAGGTCTGCCAAGCCCAGGGAAGTCAGCTAAGCCCAGGGAAGTCAGCTAAGCCGGCATTTTTGTTCCTGCTTGAGTTAGGCAAGTGCCGTTTGTCGCTGACCCAGGTGGATGTTTTCCCTGGCTTTACAATACAAGTGTTTCTCTTAGTACGGTTTGTTTTATAATCTGTTGTCTGGAGGGAACCAGACTGTAGCAAAGTTACTTCATTGGTTGATAGGGCTTTTGCATTTTACAACTTAAAGTAAGAGTTTTGACTTTTCTTCAGCGCTTTGAGAAATCTGAAATGCTGCTTGCATCACACCCAAGAGTTGAACAACCAGGAGAATGCATTCAGTACAATTCTCCTGACCCCTGAAGTCAGGAGTCACCTTCACAAAAGCTCTTATCAAAGCTTCAGTTCTCTGAAATTGTCATCCGGGATCCCTCTGTCAGACTTTCTGTGGCAGTTGCTGGCGGAGCTGTGTCTTCTTGGGCATAAATTATTTTGAACAGAACCCCAAAATGAGAGCAGAAGAGTCCTCATGTTCCCAGCAGAACCTTCTGTGCTGTCTTCCAGCCAGTTATCACTTTGAAGTGAGAGGATGACGGGCACATCCATTTGGAGCTCTTTTCCTCTGGATGGTCCTGCCCCGGACAGCAGGAGCGTGTCCCCATCTGTTTGTGCTGATCTGTGGACGGTGTGCGAAAGTCTTAACGTAGAAATGCTTAGGCGTTCAAGTTTCTTGCTTGCTTCTACCAAATGTGTGTGTGTGTATGTTCCAAAACCCTAGGTACTCGGATGGAGACCTCACCTTGATCTATTTTGGGGGCGAGGAGTGCAGCTCTGGCTTCCAGCGGATGAGTGTCATCAACTTCGAGTGCAATCAAACAGCGGGTGAGTGCTCCCAGGGATGGTGGCGGCTCTGCATCGGTGGGCCGGGTTTGTGGAAGCAGAGGGCTGGGGGGCCGCTCAGACCTTCTCCTGCAGACGGGACCCCACAAAGCCCCCTCTGTGGTAGTGGGCAGGAGGACCCCCCCCCCCCCCCCGCCAACGGTGGACACACATATCCTGTTTCCATTTTCTGTTTGTTCTGGGAGTGGGCCCAGCACTGGGCTCGCCGGGAAAGCCTTTTTGTCCCACGTTCAGCTCTCACCGGGGTGTGGATGGAGCCAGCGGGCTGGGCCGCTCGACAGCCCTTCTTCCAGGAGATTTCTAGGTGAACTTTTCTGCAGTTGGTTGCCCTGCTGTAGAGGTTGGATCCCGGGGATTGTAAGAGGCCACAGGGTGGCTTTAAGTGGAGTGGTGGGCTTCTCTGGTGGCTCAGATGGTTAAGTATCTGCCTGCAATGCAGGAGACCCCGAGTTTGATCCCTGGGTTGGGAGAATCCCATGGACAGAGGAGCCTGGTGGGCTACAGTCCATGGGGTCGCAAGGAGTCGGACACGACTGAGTGAGTCACACACTGAGTCTTTCTAAGCGACTGAGGCGTCTCCTTGAGGCTGCCGCGGCAGTGGCATCTCTCTTCCCACTCCAGCGACGCTACACGTGGTTGGGGTCTGTTGAGAGGTGATGGGGGTCTCAACCGCATCAGAGCGCCACCCCCTTCAGGGACCCCCAAACTGTGACTCTCCCCACCCTCCCCGTTGTCAGCATGCCAGCCGGGCCTCAGCCCAGAGCTCCAGTCTGGGAACCGCCCGAGTCTGGCCCTGTCCGCACAGCCGGCCAGCCCGCCCCATCCCTCTACCCCAGGGGCCCCTGGTTCCTCCCTCTGTTTGTTTTGTATGTTCCCATGGAAGAGCTTTAACCTTCTGGTCCCGGGGCAGGTTCCTACGTGATTTACCGGGGGTCTGGGAGAGGTAGCCATGCATGGCGGGAGCCGAGCTTTAGAGGCAGGTGTCTGAAGGTGAACGCGGGCAGGAGAGGGGGTGACTCACCCCTGGGGCACAAGCAGAGACTCACCTGGCGTGAAGCAGGTGGGAGGGCGTCAGGGCGCCTGTCGACTGCCGTTGGCCCCGCCGTCCCTGCGGTTCCCGGCCCTGCTGTGTTCCGTCAGCCCCCCTCGCCCCCCGACGCACGTCCTGGTCTTCACATTGGAGTCGTGTTCTCAGTTGATTGATTGAACATGTTTTATTGATTCCTGTCTGCGGGGCCTGGGGACGCCTTGATGGCTGAGAGCTCTCTGGGCCTGTGCAGACCAGAGGCAGGGAGAGGGGTGCCGGGGACCACAGTGCGGGTGACGCAGGTGCGGTCAGAGCGCCTGGCAAGGTCTGTCGCTGGGGGGCCTGTATCAGGAGGAAGGCCCCGAGGTCAGTGGGCTGGTGTCCGGGTCCCCCGAGGACTAGGAGGTGCTATGTGGGTGAGGCATACAGGACAGGGACGGGGGTGGTAAGCCAGGCTCCAAAGATGGGGGCCACGGGGCTGATGCTCGTAGCAGGAGGAGCAGCTCTTGTAGAGGTGGGCATCAGGGTAGCCCTGAGCAGGTCAGAGCTGAAGGCCTTATCCATGGCTAAAGAGCGCATGGAGCACTGTGGGATCTCATGTGTCCTGCGGAGGGTCTGGACTCTGTCCGGAAACCAGTGTGCAGGGGCTGGGTGTTGGGGGTGGGACGGGACACACATCTGGCTTGGGTGCGGCCTCTGGATCTGTCTCCCTCTCTCTGGAAGGCCCCCTGGCCCGCCCTAGATTATCCCTCTGTCGTCATCCCCAGCTCCTCTAGGCCTTCAGGAGGCCCTCTCCGAAGTCCACCCCTTCCTCTCTTTCTGGGCGCCCCCCGGGAAAGGCAGCCTCCTCCTAGCCCCTGAGTCCCCCACCCAGACCCTCCGGCGGCCTGCCCCAACCCTGTCCTGGCTGGTCTCTCAACCCTCCGACCCCGCCGGGCAGGCGGCTCTGCTGCGGGCGCCCTGTGTGGGCCGGGGGCTCCCTCCGCCCCACCGCTGCCTCCTCCGGCCCGTTCTGTCTGTGCTTTTTATTAATGACTTGGCTGAGGTGGTCGGGAATGCGCTGATCTCATCTGGGCACGTTGGGAGGATCGAATGATAGCCCCCGAAGACCGCAGGAGGATGTTGAGGAGGGCCCCTGGTCAGGGACTCCCAGGAAAGACCCAGGAGTCGAGCCAGGAAGCTAGAGAGCCCAAGTGGGCTGGAGACTGGAAAAACGATTAGAGGGCATTCTTTTTTTTTTTTTTTTTCCCCGCTTTTTGTTAGGAAAGTTTTCGAATCTGTAAGTAGAAGGAACATTAGGATGAAAACTTACATGCCTACCCCTTAGTCATTAATGTTTTACCAAATTTGCTCCATGTTTATATGCGCCGTCTCATCAGCGATGGATCAAAACCCGGCACCTCGGCTCCGAGAGAGGACATTCCTTCCGTAGCCTTGGTTGGGGCCAAAGAGCTGACAAAGTGAACAGCGATGCTCTAATCCTGCTCTAATCCTGACGACGTGGGTCTTTCTAGGCTCATTGGCACAGAGACCCGACCCAGGGACTTTTAGGTGTTTTTGTGGGAGACGTTGAGCCTCTTTCAGGCTGGAGTTGGATTATGAAATATTTAAGGCTCCTTCCAGCTCTGTAATTTGGAGCTAACTGTATGTACTATACTGTGTGTAGTATAAAATCATTTCATTGTTGCTTTATTTAAGTTTAGAGAGCTTAGAGAAGAGAAGCCCTTAGTGGATTCTATGTTTATTGGATAAACGTAATAGTGTATTTTTGCATGTTTGAATGGGTGTTAATTGGCCACGGAATCTTGTGAAGGGTGGTTTATAGTTCAGCTTGGATTTCCAGGAATTATTTAGGCTTATGAATCCAGGGTTTCCTGCTTTTCAAGACACGGAGGTGTGTAAGTTTATTTCTTTTATACATGATGTATTTTCTTTACTGTTTGTTCCAATAACTTCCATCTGGACTGATGTCTAATAGATCTTATTATTGGTGATCCTGTCAAATAAGGACATTAGACTGTTTTGCGGGGAGGAGTTCCATTAGCCTGGGCTCGTAAAACACCATCCACAAATCCAAGTGACCGGTTATCCCATTTAAGAATTTCTCTAGTTTCTGTGCAGGTCTGGGGGGCCTTTGCCCTGTGCGGTCACTTGCAGAAAAGTGCATTTTCCACCTTGTATTGCTGCTGTCTGTGGTCGTGGCCTCAGGACTCCACACAGGGTGGGAACTGCAGGGTTTTTTTTTCTTTTCTTTTTTTAATGGGCCAGAACTAAGAGACGTGACCCAGCTTCAAAGGCAGGGAGGCAGGAAATGTGGTTGAGCTGTGTGCCCAGAGGGAAGGTTGAACCGGTCTGGCGAGTGGGCAGCCCCGTCTCTTGTCTGGGGGGGGGGGGGGGGGGGGGCTGGGGCAGCCCCACCCCCGGCTATGGAGGGAAGTGTCTGCTTTGCCTTCTGATGGTTGTGGAGTCCGCATACCCTGAGGCCAGGTAGAGGGTGTGCTGGGAATGAACCAGGTGGGATACCCAGGAGGTTTTTGGAAATGCCTGGAGAGAATTGATGGAGAGATTACAGAGATTACCCTGATCCCTTTGGAAGATATGGGTCCTGGAGGCAAGGCCATTGTGTATTTTAAAAGCTACATGGTCTGAAAGAACCATTAGTCATTTATTTTGATTTTTTAAATTATTTGACTTGTTTGTAATAGCTGTATAAGAATTGTAAGAATAAATCTAGTTTTATTTGAACCTAAAACCAACCAAACAAAAGCAACGTAGCTTGTTATCGAGGAATCTTAGTTTCCTATTCTCCAAAAGTTCTCCGTATGCAGGTCATGGGCAGGCAGGCCAGTGGTTATTTAAATTTTATTTAAAATGGACTCTCCCTGTGGATCATTAGGGCGTTTCAGATGCAAATTTAGCTCCTAAGGGAGGATGACCCTAGAACTATTCACAGCACTATTGGTATTTAATTGTCCATAAAGTTACCTGGTAAAAGAAAAACACTCCAAATGCCTCAAGTTTTCTGGAAAAACAGATATTTTTCTGATTCGTGAAATACCGATCCAGGGGGAGTAGTGTAAACCTTGTGGGGGGGGTGTTGAAGAGAGCTGGAGGAGCTTCACTGCTCCAACGTGGGGGGCATCATCGTCCCAGCTGGGGAGGGTGGGCTCTGTGTTGTTGGTAAGGAAGTTGGGAGCACCCGTTCTTAGGGAGAACAGCTTAGGATACTTAAAAAAAAATCCGAAAAACAGAAGAAAGAAAAAACCCACAGTAGCTCAGGGAAGTTCTGCTGCCTTGTGGTTCTGAGTCTGGCTCTGGGGCCAGACCGTCTGGGTTTGATTTCTGGCTCCTCTGCTTTCTAGCTGTGAAGCCCGTAGGCAAGCTACTTAGCCCTCCTAAATCTACGGAAAGGGGCTAAAACTGTCCCCAGGCCACAGGGTGTGAAGGGTGAGACCCTGTAATGGATGCGAAGCACTTAACGCCATCCAGCCCTGCAGAGAACACCGGGCTTAGCTCCCTGCCCACCTTGGCTCCAGCTCTGGGTGCGACTGGCGACTGGCTGCTGTTGCTGGTGTTACGACCCCGAGGATTATATTATTAAAGATTTAAGAGAAATGGCAGTTGAAGCGGTGTTCACCCTTGGTGCAGAGTATTATCTCCCTTTTCGTTAGAACATTGTTCTCTTCAGGGCACTAAACCTTAAGAAAGGCAAGTCACGCAGGAGGTCCAGAGGCGGATTATTAAACCATCAAGGGTGGAAAACCGACCATCGTGCCAGCGGCACACTAGCTCGGAAAGGCAAGGGGATAGAATTTCTCGTTGGGGAAAAGTCAACAGAGTTTGCAGAATCCCAGGCTACGTGGACTAGGGAAACTGGCTTGCAGGGAGGGCTGAGTCGGGAGGGCTTGGGGTTGGGAACCCCGGCCCCGGGGAGGGGAGCTCCCTGGAGGTGGTGGGTGGGGAGATAGATGGCTGATGGATTGGAGTACAGTTGGCGCCCCCACACGGGCGCCTGAGTCCCCAGGAGCTGGGGGCTGCTGGCCCCTCTGGGAGTGAGGTTACTAGACCTGGGCACCCTTCAACTGGGTTGGGGGGGAGGCCCAGACCTTCTCAGACCTTATCCCTCTTCTCCGCTCAGTTTAGGGACGAGTCCCTGGGAACTTGTCCTGCTCACAAGCACTTCGTTAAGACCGTGAGGGTCCTGGAACCGGAGTGACTCCCTGGTCTGACTTAAAGGGTGTTTATGAGCCTGCGTGAGGCCGACCACAGGCTGTGAGCTGCCTAGCACTGCCCGGGGCTCACACCCATTGAAAACACCCTGCTGTCCTGTTGAGACCATCCCACCAAGATGAAAGGGACACAGGGCTGCCCCGCAAGGTTTCTGATAGAAACTCTCCGGTCTGGGAGCCCTCTCGTCTCTGGGGCTGGAGCCCTGAGCTTGTTTGCCTGCACGCCTGCCCCGGGGGTCCCGTCCTGGGTGCTGTCGGGCGGTCCTGGTGTTGCTCACATCGTGGGCACTGTCTCCCTTCCGACCCGACACAGGTGACAAGGGCAGAGGGGCTCCTGTGTTCACCGGGGAGGTAGACTGCACCTACTTCTTCACGTGGGACACGAAGTACGCCTGTGTGCACGAGAAGGAGGCCCTGCCGTGCAGCGTCTCCGACGGGAAACAGCACTTCGACCTGTCGGCCCTGGCCCGGCACTCAGGTAGGCGGCCTGGGTGCACGGGACCCTTCTCTCGCCTCGCTTGCCACCAGCGTGGTTGGAAATGCTGTTACTGTTCTCTTTGTTGACTGATCGTAGCCTGGCCTTTCCTCCCTTCTCACGGAGCACCATGAGTTATCAGAGATAGCTGAATTTGAGGTCAGCGTTACTGTTCCCAGTTGGAGCGCCTTGGGCTCCTCTTATCATAGTTCAGTAAAAAAACGACCAAATGCCTTCCATGTACCAGGCCCTGTGCTTTGTGATTAGAAACTTTTATTTTTTTTTAAACTCTTGTTGCTGAGAAGGTAGTTCTTAAAAATTCTTATCACACACATAGAAATTGCTAGTTCTTGTGATGAATGTTTATCTACACTACTGAGGTGGTCATTTCACAGTGTATACATACATTGAGTTGTGTTGAATACGTTCAGCCAGCATGTGGCTCGTGGTAAGGAACCCACCTGCCCATGCAGGAGACCTAAGAGTCATGGGTTCAATCCCTGGGTCGGGAAGATCCCCCTGGAGAAGGGCATGACAACCCACTCCAGTATTCTTGACGGGAGAATCCCCGTGGACAGAGGAGCCTGGTGGGCTGCAGTCCATGGCGTGGCGAAGAGTCGGACATGACTGAGCGGCTCAGCACAGCACAGCACCCGACGAGTTGCCTCTGTCAAGTGGAGTAACACAAGACAGGCAGAGCGGCCTGAGTCGCATAATCACCAGCTGCTATGGGAACGATGACTCATGTGTTCTGAGTCCCCGCTGCTTAGGGCCGTAGCACAGTGGAAGGAGAATCACTCTGTTGTGGGTGCTGGTCTTGGGACACGAGCCCCATCACAGAGGCCATCCGGTAGTGGCTTGCCCCAGGAGTCAAAGGTTCGGCACCTGTGAGCCGTGGGCCTGGGGCCCTGGTTCCCTTCTGCGGGCTGGTGGAGAGGCTGGCCTTCTGTCTGCTGAGCGGGTGGGGCTCTCCCCCCTGCTCAGACCCTGGTTCGAGGCCTCTGCTGCCACGTCCAGCTGTGTTGACTTGAGCAGCTTGCCCTTCTCCTCCTCTTGCCTGGTTTTTCCTTGCCGTAAACTGGGGCTTTCTGATCCCTCTCTTCACTTTCCTTTTTTTTGGTGATGATCCCTCTGTCCAAGGCCCAGCCTAAGGTCTGTGAAGGATGCAGAGATTCATTCCTGCTCAGCTGACTTTGGCGCCCTCTCTGGTTCCATGAATAAATCAGTCCTGAATATTCTTTGGAAGGACTGACGTTGAAACTGAAACTCCAATCCTTTGGTCACCTGATTCGAAGAACTGACTCATTTGAAAAGACCCTGATGCTGGGAAAGATAGAAGGTGGGAGGAGAAGGGGACGACAGAGGATGAGATGGTTGCATTGCATCACCGACTCAAGGGACACGAGTTTGAGTAAACTCCGGGAGTTGGTGATGGACAGGGAGGCCTGGTGTGCTGCAGTCCATGGGGTCACAAAGAGTCAGACACGACTCAGTGACTGAGCTGAACTGGTTCCATGGGACCAGGGTTTTTTTGTGTAGTGTTTGCACTCAGATATTAAAATGCTGTGAAGTGAAAGGTAAAATCCTTCCCTGATAGTTAGAAGTTCTCCTGCCTGAAGGCCCCTCAGCCCTCCCACCACAGCTCTGAGAACCGTGTCTGTCCTTGTTTAGCCGTGGTCTTCTAGGTTGCTGACGGCCCTGTGTAGTGAGTGGGCTTTGCTACCACTGATGAGGGGTTTCCGCTGTAAACCCTGGACTCCAACCTGTGCAGGAGCATCCTCTCCGTGTGTGTGGCCTCCTTCCCTTCTGGTCCTCAGTGATGTCCACAGGGACCGTTTGGGGATGGTCCGCCTTTGACTTGCTCTCTTGTTTCAGCCTCTGCTGCTTCTATCTCTGTGGATGTTTTCTCTTCAAACACGACTGGGTCGTGAACAGTTTTGAGTTCAGGGACCACCCGTGTCTTGTTTATCTTCCGGGAGCCCCAAGTGCTAAGCCCCGGGCTGGGTCTGCCTTATCTGTGGTCTGGAGGCAGATGCGTCACCCGTGGCCTGCGTCTGCCAGGTCCCAGGGCTGGCGCCTGGCTGTGCTTTTCAGTTTTTGATTTCAGACTCTGGGGCTTGGGAAAACTTTTGCTGTTTAATCCTCAGGCTGCCCCGGTAAGTCGCCTCTTCTGAGGAGCTGTTTGGGGTTTGTTTGTTACTGTCATGTTCAAAACAACCCTGAGATTCCCCCTCCACCGGGTGTCCGTGCCTTCAGCCTACCCGGGTCCAGAAACGTGAGAGCCTGTTGTTTAGTGACCACGGGCCTTTACCTTCCACTTCATCACCGTCTATGGTGTGACTCACACGGAAAAGCGATCACTGCTTAGGGCTAGAAAAAGCTTTTTTTTTTTTTTCCGGTTACAGAACTGGAACAAAATTGGGAAGCTGTGGATGGCAGTCAGAGGGAAGCAGAAAAGAAGCATTTCTTCATTAACATCTGCCACAGGGTCCTGCAGACGGGCCAGGCACGGGGCTGCCCCGAAGACGCGGCCGTGTGTGCTGTGGGTGAGTGGTACCCTGCGGTGAGCCGTGCCCCTGCGTGCAGGGGGCGGGGGCCCCAAAGGCACCTGGAGCTGGGCTGCATCCAGGCTGGAGGGAATGAAGACGAGCTTCCTGTGGTTTATCACAGCCTCCTCTCTGGGTTCAGCGCATGAAGGATGGGAGGGAAAGGAGAGTTTAATGACTCAGATGCAGAGAACTGGTGCACTCAGGCGTCTTGAAGTGGGTGGAACCCTTCTGATGTGGGCTCACTAGAGGCAGGAAGAAGCATGTGGGAAAATACTTGGTTATCTTTTCACCTTGTAACCCGAGGAAGAGAGCTGCCAGTGCTTGTATAAAAAACTGATTTTGATTTTTTAACGACCGTACTGCCTGGAATTGTTCAAGAATTATGGCTTCCGGGGACGAGGACTCTCAGAATCTTGTATGAGAGAAATGGATGGACCCTTTGAGTTCCTTTTGCTTTTAACTCTGTTGGCCGCAACTTCTCAACTGGATATAAGTGTTTAAACATGTTACTTAAGACTCACCTGGAAAGCCACAGGCAGAATAATTGAAATCTGTTATAAGCATTAGATAAGCGATTGTGAATTGTTCCTTTTTAATTAGTTTTTATTGGAGTACAGATGCTTTTTAGTTCCTTGGTAGCTTAGGTGGTCAAGAGTCTACCTGTAAGGCAGGAGACTTGGGTTCAGTCCCCGGGTCGGGAAGATCCCTTGGGGAAGGGAAAGGCTACCCCACTCCAGTATTCTGGCCTGGAGAATTCCATGGACAGAGGAGCCTGGTGGGCTACAGTCCGTAGGGTCACAAAGAGGCAGACACGACTGAGCGGCTAACAGATACAGTTGCTTTACAGTGTTGATAGTTTCTGCTGAACAGCAAAGGGAATCAGCTCAACATATACATGTATCCCCTCTTCTTTGGATTTGCTTCCCCTCTAGGTCACCACAGAGCAGTGAGTAGAGTTATAAGGGATTGTGAATTTAAATTTAAAATCCAGGTTGGATTTTAGGAATTATCCCAGGCTTCAGAATTGGTGGTGTGTCTTCTAAAGCAGGCGTGTCCCTGCCTTTATTTTAGGACTTGAGACAGAGTTTCAGTGCTTTATCGTAAAAGTCACTGAACCGAGAATTGAGTGGTCACCTGCTTGGCCCAGTGAACAGATTAGTTTCTGCTTTGGTCACGGGACAAGTGCTACCCCCTCGGCTTCAAGTGACCTAGTATGTCGGGGCAGCTGAGGCCCCCCTAAATGGGGGAACAGTGTTATTTTCTGGGATCTCGTGACAGGCATTTCTGCCTCTGTCTGCCTCCCCTGCCCTTGAAGGATGCCGTGAGTCACTCTTGCACTTTCCTCCTCCTCCTCCTGGAGGTGCCCTCAGGGTCCTCAGCAAGGCCACCGCTGCTTGGTCGGACGTGTTACTCCCCTCTAGAGGCCCACTGACCATCCTGAGCAGGCTTGGCAGGCTGGGGAAGGGGCAAATGCACGCCTGTGGGTCTCCGCTCCCTCTCTGTACCTTCTTCGTCTGCGTTGTTAACCCCTTTTGATCACGTCTTCTGTTTTTTTCCCCCTTTCCTTTCTCTTTTCTAGATAAGAATGGAAGTAAAAATCTGGGCAGATTTATTTCTTCTCCCACCAGAGAGAAAGGAAATATTCAGCTCTCTTACTCAGACGGTGATGAGTGCAGCCGTGGCCAGAAAACAGTAACAAATATAACACTTGTGTGTAAACCAGGTACGAGTGAAAAACAAAACCAAAAAAGGCGGGGTCTCCCTGGCTCCTGCCCGGGGCACCTGTGCGTTCTCTGTTTTCCGTGTTCCTCCCCGGCCACCGCCGGGACGACGCAGTAAGAGCGCTGAGGTCCAGAAGCATCGCGGTGGCCCCGCTGGATTCAGTCCCCCACCCCCCCACCCAAACCAGCCCAGAGATGGAGAAACCATATGGTGTCCGAGGGGGTCATGTTGCAATTTTCCAGCTGAGTTATGCTCCTGGCACGGCTTCCTCTTCCGTAGGCCTGGTGCCAGCCGATCGTGAGGCCCCCCAACTTCCTCCAGAGGGGGAACATCACGAGCGGATCAGAACATCGTCCATGACCTCAGCGGGCACACAATAAATACTCCCCTTCATCTGCCTTTATTTATAGGTTCACGTTGTTTTCCAGGGGTCAGGATCTATATGTATATCTGCACGTTTTTTATATTTCTCAAAACACGGCACTCTGTGAACGCTCTTCTGTGTCTCACAGTCGCATATATCATCTGTCGGGACTTCCTTGTTGCTGCTGGCTTGGTTTTACTATTTTTACTTATTTTCTCTATTGTTGGACTAATAACAAGTTTCCAGCATTAATTGTGCTGTGACATGTCCCTGCTGCCTCCTGTTGGAAGATTTCCTTTGGAGAAATTCCCAGCTGTGAGATAAGTTCAAGGACCGGGACAGTATTTTTTTTTTTTTGGATTGTAAAATAGACATAATATCAAGTTTACCATTGTAAAGGAAAAGTAAAATGTACATAATGTGAAATTCACCCCTTTAACTGCAGTTCAGCGGCATTAAGCACCTTCCGTTCATTTTGTCCATTAAGTATGTTTACACCACCGTCCATCCGCAGAACTTGCTCGCCCTCCTAAGCTGAAGCTGTGTCCCCGTGAAACACTAGTTCACCCCGGCCCTTGTCCTGTCCCTGTCAGTTTGACCACTTTGGCGACCTCAGATCAGTATCTACAGAGCTGGTTTTAGAACTGCGGAAGCTTCTCGAGACCAGACCAGTGACCAGCCTGTCTGTCCGCGTCGACAGGTGACTTAGAAAGTGCGCCGGTGCTGATAGCCTCCAGGGCTGACGGCTGCTTCTACGAGTTCGAGTGGCACACGGCCGCGGCCTGCGTGCTCTCCAGGACTGAGGGCGACAACTGCACGGTCTTTGACTCCCAGGCAGGTGCGTGTCCGAGCGCCCTGTTGGGCAGCCTCTCCCGCAGCCGCTTCAGCTAGCTTTGCTTTGTTTCTTAGTTGTTTGTGTTTGGCTGCGCTGGGTCTTTGTGACTCCTGAGGCTTTTCTCCAGTTTCGGGGGGTGGGGGGGCTCGTCTCGAGTGGTGGTGCGGGGGCTTCTCGTTGCACTGGCTTCTCTCGTGGTGGAGCGCGGGCTCTGGAGCATGGGCTCAGCAGTGGTGAGGCGCGGCCTTAGTTGTTAGCACGTGAGATCTTCCCAGATCAGCGATCAAGTCCATGTCTCCTGCGTTAGCAGGCAGATCCTTAACCACTGAGCCACCAGAGAAAGGCTGTTTGTTCCCTAACATTTTCTCTTTGAGTGTTTCAGAGGTGATAACCTGTTTCAGAGTTTATATTAATATTGTTTGACCAGCACTCTGAAAATCTGGTGTTTGAGGCTTGTTTGAGATAATGAAAAAAACCTCTCTGATGTTCATAGTTGACGTGGGTTTGCCGAGCGTGAAACCCAAGGAACATGGGAAATAAGTCATGTCTGAAAAGGTGTTCCGAGTGCCTTCCTGGCCATGAAACCCAGTGTAGCCTTTTCAAGGTCACTGTATTGTGGTCATGGTCCCGCATCTGACACACAGGTTGTTCCTTCAGCCAGGAACTGTGGGCTCTGACTCGGGTGTTGGGTGAACATGGCAGAAAGGGGTGAGGTGGTGGTGGCGGCGGAGGACTGTCCCCCGGGGAAGGTCAGTGACAGATATCTCCATGCCGTCGGGCCGGCCCAGCCTCCTCTCCACTCCACGCTCTGACCCGCCTGGGGTGCTTTTGGTTCTTCCTTAGGGTTTTCTTTTGACTTGTCGCCTCTCACGAAGAAGGACGCATACCGAGTGGAGACAGACAAGTACGAGTTCCACATCAACGTGTGCGGCCCGGTGTCCGTGGGCTCTTGCCCGCCGGACTCGGGGGCCTGTCAGGTGTCCAGAAGGCAAGTGACCGTGCTCCGATCCCGGGGTTCGCTTGGGTGTCCCTTGCACGTGGATACCCTCCTCCAGGATGGGTCTGCCGCCTGCCACAGTCCTTCCCTGACGAGCCTTTAAACCCCGGGAGGGCCTGGACTAAAGACCAGGGGGAGCGCTGCTGGGCGTTTCATTTCCATGGGTGGGGCAGGACAGGAAGTGGTTCCCCGGGGATAGGTGGGGGGCTCAGTCTGTAGAGGCAGCACTTCTCGGCTGCGTGGGGGATCTATGCCCGCGCTTCTCCGCGAGCTCAGATGAAGGGAGCTGGGCCTTAGAGCGGCGGCGCTGACGGTGGATCCAGGTCTGGGGTGGGGGTGGGGTCGCCCTCCCCTGCCCACTGTGTGGAGATCCGCCAGCCTGGGTACTGGCAGCCCCCCACGCTGCCCACTTCCCCTCCTTCAGCATCCTGGCATTGCCCAGCGCTGGGCCCGCTGTCTTTTCTGAGAAACGCTTGGCTTGTTTTAGTGATAGGAAGTCTTGGAACTTGGGGCGCAGCAACGCTAAGCTTTCGTATTACGATGGGATGATCCAGCTGACCTACAGGGATGGCACACCCTACAACAACGAGAAGCACACACCGAGAGCCACGCTCATCACCTTTCTTTGTGACCGAGATGCCGGAGTGGGTTTCCCTGAGTATCAGGTGGGAGCCGTGTGTGTGCGTGTCTTGTGTCTGCGTGGCCGCAGCAGGGGCAAAAGGGAGAGGTTGTCAGTCTCGTAAAGGCGGGGGAAGAGAAGAAAGTGGGTGAAGACAGGGCTCGTGACTTTTCTGAAGCGAGGGAGGTTCTGATGTAGGTGACACATGAGCTGGGATGGTCCCCAGGGAGAAGCTGTCACATTGTCTGGCTTCCCGGGACTTATCCAGGAGCCTGTCATGGACCCTTTGTTTAGAAGCGGAGCCATTATTAGTCTGGTTTCCTGGGCACATCCTCAGCTCCTTTGATTTTAATTAATCCTTTCAGATTTGCCAGGGGACATGGGCAGTGTGTATTTTCTGAGCAACAGTGGGCTGTACCACCCTCAGTCACAGCCCTTGACACTGCCGATTTGGGGTACAAACCACACAAAAGCATCAACCCTCCCTTATTCCCATGTAACAGAGGCTAGAGTTCCATCTTAACTCATTGAGGGGCAGTCTTCCTTTTAATAGAACGAGAGGGGATGGACAGAGGAGATGAACGTGCCCCCGATTCTTATTTAGGAAAAAATGCCCTGTCTTTTTCGAAATGCTGGCTTTGTGTGACGAGCCCTCTTCTCTGCTGTCCCCCCCCCCCCCGCGCGCCCGCCCTCGTCCCGAGGTCAGGAGGAGAATGACTCTGCATATAACTTCCGATGGTACACCAGTTACGCCTGCCCCGAGGAGCCGCTGGGCTGCGTTGTGACCGACCCCATCACGCTGGACCAGTACGACCTCTCCAGGTGAGGCTGGCCCGCCTGCCCTTGGCCTGGCCCCGTCTGGTTAGGGCCGAGGTCGCTTAGGCCCTGCCGGCGGGCACGTCCCTGAGCTGGTGAGAGAGCGTGCAGGACCAAGGCGGGGAGCTCCAAGCAGCATGGATGCTAATGGTCAGGGAGCCTTCGAAGGATCAGCCAGTGTCTGCCCAGCACAGCCCTCCATCTTCAGCTGCATCGTTCAGAGCGATGCCTGTCGGTGCAGAGGTGTGGGGGCGGTCCCAGGTGTGCAGAGAGGGCTGCGTCTAGTGAGGCTCGAGAGAAGGCGCGGTGGGCTGGCCTCTGGGGTTTTGATTGACGGCGCACGTTGCCATCTTACTTCTCTAACCACTTAGAAATGAATCACTGGGCCGAAAGCTGTCGGCTGGAAAAAGCGTGCATTGTCCCCTTGACCTTTCAGGCTAGCAAAATCCGAAGGCGGTCCAGGGGGAAACTGGTACGCCCTGGACAACGGCGGGGCGCGCAGCACGTGGCGGAAGTACTACATCAACGTGTGTCGGCCTCTGAACCCGGTGCCGGGCTGCGACCGCTACGCGTCCGCCTGTCAGATGAAGTACCAGGGCGAGCAGGTGAGGCGACGCTCCCCTCCCTCCCGAGCCAGGACTTGGTGGTAGATGAGGTGGGTCTGAGTGGGCCCGGCTCGCGCCGAGAAGCCCGTTGAGATGGAAAGGGGGACCTCGCTGCAAACTCACTGTCCCCCGAGAGATGCGATCACACTTGAGTCGTCGCTCAAATTTAAAATGAAAAACAGAAAGCAATCCTGGGTGTGGGGGACCGCCTCTGCTCACGGTTCTCAGCAGAGGAAGTGTCTCTGAACAGCAGACGTCTATCAAGGAGAGTTTAAGCTTCCAAAAGCTCTTGCTTCTGGACTGACTGGAGGTGACGCCTGCTTGGCAGAAGCGCCAGCCCTTCTTGCCCGGGTGCAGGCTGCACTCTGTCATTCGCTGGAACTCAGTCGCCGCCAGAACCTCGGTAATGCTCCCCTGGGTGCCGTGTACACGGCGCATCTTAAAATAAAGACGTCTGTGTACCGCTTTGAAAATAGCACGTCGGGGATGTACTCTTCCTGGGGTCCATTACACGGCAGCCCAGAGGTGGTACTTCCGGGGAAGCTGATGGGCGCACCCTGCTGGTTGAGTGGAGCGTGGTGGTGTGTTCACATGCCCTTGGGCACGTGTGCTCTGTGTTGGAGCAACGGCCTCCAAGGACAGTGAGCTCTCGTCATTCATGGATTCTGTATTTGCAAGCTTGTCTACTTGCCACCGTTCATTTGTGACCCCACATCGGTGCCTGAGTGCTCTCATGGTCTGTTGTGGATGTGTGCGGAGTGGCCTGGCGTGGCGCTGCGTTTTTGTCTCGGTTCTGCTACGCAGATGTCCAAATGACAGAGGCGAGAGGGGGCCGGCAGTGTGGTGCCAGAAGCGCCTGGCTCCTGGCTCCACGTGGACCGGGCTTGGTCCTTCCTTGAATGCCTGGGAGAGGCGTGGCCTTGGATAGGCCGCTTAACATGTCTGAACCTTGTTTTCACTTCAGTGAAATAAAAAGGATCTACTGGGGTTTTGAGGCTTCAGGGTCACAGTCTATGGGAGATAAATGTCCATAGAAATAAATGTCGTCCCCCCCCCACCCCCGGTGTGCGGGGAGCAGATCGGTTCTAGGATCCTGGCTGGTACCCAGAACCCGAGGATGCTCAAGTCCTTGATGTGCAGTGTCAAACAGTGTTTGCACGTCCCCTGCTGCACATCCACCCCGTAATTTCTCTCTAGGTTATTTATAGTATTCAACACAATGTAAGTGCTGGGTTAGTAGACGCGGGTGGCTAATTTAAGTTTTGCTTTTCGGAGCTTTCTGGGATTTCTTTCCCCTGAGTATTTTCCATGTGAAGCTGGTTGAATCTGCAGATGCAGCACCTGTGGGTATCAAGGGCTGTTTCCCCTCTGTGGAGGACGGGTGGCTCCGAATTCGCTAATCCAGCATCTGTGGCAGGTCTGCAGGACCCACCTGCCATGCATGACGAAACACCCACCGTGTCGGTGACGAGGAAGGCAGTTGTTATCTCTCCAGAGGGAAAGCTAATGGCCACGCGTGTTCGCAGGGCTCGTTCTCTGAGACCGTCTCCATCAGCAACCTTGGGGTGGCGAAGACGGGCCCCGTGGTGGAGGACAGTGGCAGCCTGCTTCTGGAGTATGTCAACGGCTCTGCCTGCACCACCAGCGACCAGAGGCGCACCACCTACACCACCAGGATCCACCTCGTCTGCTCCACCGGCAGCCTGGTGAGGGGGGCGGGGCAGCGCTGCAGCCTCGCTCGCGTCAGGGTCCTCCGGGTCTCTTCACGGGACGCGGTTCTGCTTCAGGCCCGCGTGTGCTGCAGACCCGGGGAGGCCAGGCCGCGGCAGCGGTGCTTCTGCACCTTTCCTCCTCCCGTTTACGCCCGAGCCCTTCCTTGCTGGCTTGGGACGTGCACCACGAGATGTTCCCTTAGACGTGAGCTTGCTCTCTGAGCCATACAGATACCATCCTGCGTGTGAGTTTCTGTGAGATCTGAGGGTCTCAGAGTTCTGTGATCTGAGGCTCACGTCCCGTAGCAGAACAGGTCGTAGAAATGGTTTGGTCCAGGCACCATGGCTCACGGATGAGATGGAGGCCAGGCCCTGTGGGTGGGCACCGAGGGAACAGTGACAAACAGTCTGTTGGGAAAGCAGGAATGAAACCTGCGGGCTGGGAAATGGAGAAGGTGATGGAGACTGCAAGTGGGTCCGAGCTCCCTAGCCAGGGCCGGGCAGGGAAGCAAGCGTGACGTAAAGGTGCTTTGGGGTCATCGTATACAGCCTGCACTTTCCTTTTTTTTTAACTTTTTTTTTCTATTATGGTGTCGCTGATTCACAGTGTTGTGATGGTTTCAGGTGGATAGCAGAGCGACTCAGCCATACAGGTCCGCGTCTCCATTCTCCTCCGAACTCCTCTCCCATCCACACGGCCACTTACACTTTGAGCAGAGTCCCCTGCGCCATGCAGTGGGTCCTTGTTGGTTATCCATCTTAAATGTGTGCATGTCCGTACCAAACTCCCTAACTGTCCCTTCCCCCCGATCCTTCCTGCCTGGGAAGCCTAAGTTCATTCTCTTAAGTCTGTGAGTCCGTTTCTCTTTAGTAAATAAGTTTATTTACTGTGTCTTTTCTTTTTAGAGTCTGCATATAAGGGGTGTCTGACGATATTTCTCTTTCTCTGTCTCTCTCAACTTCACTCGGTATATACACTCCCTGCTGGCTTTTAAAAAGCAATGTAGTAGAAGATGTATCAGTATAACACAAGATTTACTGTCTTAGCCATTTTTAGGCGTAGAGTTTAGTGGCACTGATGCTGTTACGGTGCTGTGCACCCATCAGTGGGTCCATTTCCACTGTGTCCATTGTTATTTTAAACCTAATTGCTTTTTTTTTAACCTGGAGTTTTCCATTTATAATTGCGTCATGTTTCTTGAGCAGTCACCAAGCTCTTCAATGGACATGCAGTGGAGATGATAGAGTTCACGTTTATCATCAGATTATTCCTGAGGGTTGGTGGCGCCTCATAAGGGTCAGTTGCAGCGTCCTCCACTTCTGGTGGACGTGTTACTGGCCCAGCGTGTCCACTCCACCTAGCAGGCAGGGGCTCGGTCATCTCCATCCTAGTCATCTTACAGACGTCAAGTTCTCTCTGTCCTTTGCCAGCACATGATTTTTTTCCCAGGAGCTCACGTCTTAAGAGCTTAAGAAAGTTGCTCTGATAAGGGGAGGAAAAGGCTCTCGGGCCAAGCTCGGCTTGTACGAGCAGAGTGTCGCATAGCTGAGCCATAAGCACACACTGATAAGCCTGAGCTGGGCTTCCCGAGTTCTGCTCTCAGCGCCAGGAAGGAATGTTGGCTGAGCAGCTGGGACCTTGCTGGCCGCCTCCAGGGCCCCTCTGAACCCCACCCTGGGCCCCTCTGTCCCCTCTGCTGGGCCTCGGCCCTCTCCACTCCCCTCTCTGGAATCTCTTTGTGGTGGAGACACTGGACAGCTCCAGGAAGCCCTCTCAGACCCTTCTTTTCCATCTTCCCTGTGTCCTCCTATTCGGATGGTGTTTTTCAGTTATCACAGCGATTTCACGTTAGCGTCTTCCTCAGCACAGGTCCACGGCCTGGTACGTTTCATGGGCCCAGGCCACACGGAGAGCCATGTCCCCGGGGGTGCTGTGGTCCCCCCAGCGCTTTTCACGGCCACGTGGTAGGGCCGCAGGGATGGGCGTGTTTGCAGTTCACCGTGGGTGTTGCCGCTGCTGAGAGGGTGGGGAGGCCTGGGGACTGGCGGCCGAGTCCCCTTCCCCTGCATGTCTGGGTGGGCGGCTCAGCTCCTCTGTGCAACCCCGTGTCCTCACCTGTCACAGAGGGCAGGCGGAGGCCCCCCCGAGGTTCAGTGGGGAAGCGCTCATCACACCCCGGCTGTCCGGCTGTGCCCGTGTGGGAGCTGCTGTGGCTCATGGTCGAGCATACCCCACCCCATCGGCCAGCCTTGCCTGTGTCTGCGGTGGCGTGGCCATGCTCAAGGGCACCCGGCCCGTGGGCCTAGCTGTTCTGTGTCTGGGTGTCATTCAGTCGCTCAGTCGTATCTGACTTTGTGACCCCACGGACTGCAGCACACCAGGCCTCCCAACTCCCGGAGCTTGCTCAAACTCATGTCCATCGAGTCAGTGATGCCATCCAACCATCTCATCCTCTGTCGTCCCCTTCTCTCCTCTTGCCTTCAGTCTTTCCCAGCATCAGGTCTTTTCCAATGAATCAGTTCTTTGCGTCAGGGGTTAAAGTTTTGGAGTTTCAGCTTCAGCATCAGTCCTTCCAATGAATATCCAGGACTGCTTTCCTTTAGGATGGACTGGATGGATCTCCTTGCGGTCTAAGGGTCACTCGAGTCTTCTCCAATACCACACTTCAAAAGCATCAATTCTTCGGCACTCAGCTTTCTTTATAGTTCAACTCTGGGTGTAGGATGGTTTTCAAAAGTGCAATCTTGGACCCTGACCCAGATTTGGATCCCCGTTCTACCATTTACTCTTGGTGTGACTCCAGGTAGATTCACTCACGTTCACACGAAAGAGAGAACAGTGTCCTTGGTAAGAAGGATGCCGTTGTCATCAGATGAGGCAGGTTGAGCGCCTCACCTGCACCGCTGTATGTAACCCATTGACTTTAAGTCTGTTTTTTATCTGACTCGTGTTCTGGTGGTTAGAGTGCGTTTCATGGCCTCGAGTTGACTTGTATCATATATTTGGCCTTTCAGCGTACCCATCCCATATTTTCTCTCAACTGGGAGTGTGTGGTCAGCTTCCTGTGGAACACGGAGGCAGCCTGTCCTATCCGAGTCACCACGGACACAGACCAGGTACGGGTGCAGTCTCGGGCCCCTGACCCCGCTGCTTGGGTGGGTCCCTCCCGCTCGGCATCCCAGCCCCGGCCCCTCCCTGCCCTTAATCCCTGCCTGGACAGCAGGCGTTTGGAAGGGGTCCAGTGTTCCCCACCCTCTGCCTGGGCCCCCGCCCGGCCTGGGATGAGAACCAGGACTTCCCTTCTGCTCCTCGTTTTCCCAGACCCCGCCCTCTCCCTCCCTCCCACTGTCCCTCCAGCATCACAGGGGCCCCGGGGTGCTCTGCCACCATGGGAACGGAGGCTTAATTTCACACCACGGCCACACCTGGGATGCATCGGTGCCCCCTTGGCCATAGGATATGGCCCACGTGGGCTCACATGATGCTCGAGGTTTCTAGGCTCTGACTCCAGCCTCTGCCCTGCTTGGTATCCTGCAGCGCCAGGCTCATGCGGGATGGGAAGACCCCTTCCCTGGGTCGGGCACGTCCTCCTGGCCTGGGGGATCCCCCGCCTACAGGACGGCCTGTGGCTCTTGGCTCGTGCTCTTTGCCCGCCTGTGGGGGCGCCTTGTCTTCGCGGCACTGGGTGTCTTTCTTCAAGACGGGACGGGTTTTTCTCATCTCCCTTTTCAAGTTTATTCCAAGTGGGCTTCCCTGGTGGCGCAGATGGTAAAGCATCTGCCCACAATGCGAGAGACCCAGGTTCGATCCCTGGGTCGGGAAGATCCCCTGGAGAAGGAAATGGCACCCCACTCCGGTACTCTTGCCTAGAAAACTCCATGGATGGAGGGGCCTGGTGGGCTACAGTCCGTGGGGTCGCAGAGTCAGACACGACTGAGCGACTTCACTTTCACTTTTCCGAGGGTCAGAGCTCACCCAGAGGAATGTGCCCGGCCTGGGGTCCCGGGCTCCTGGGGCTCAGGGAGGATGCGGGCAGGAGCCACCGGCAGTGCCTTCTGAAGCCACTGCTCCATACTGTGCGTAGGGTGGGCGGGGCAGAAGGAAGACATGGGGAGGGGGGCTCACTGCACCTCCTAGAGGAAAGAAGCAGGGAGTTATTTGTGGATCTCTTATGGATCTGTTTCCGGTCTGGGCTTCCCTGGTAGCTCAATTGGTAAAGAATCCAGCTGCAATGTGGGAGACCTGGGTTCGATTCCTGGGTCAGGAAGACCCCCTGGAGAAGGGATAGGCTACCCACTCCAGTATTCCTGGGCTTCTCTGGTGGCTCAGCTGGTAAAGAATCCGCCTGCAATGCAGGAGAGCTGGGTTCAATCCCTGAGTTGGGAAGATCCCCTGGAGAAGGGAAAGGCTACCCACTCCAGTATTCTGGCCTGGAGAATTCCACGGACTGTATAGTCCATGGGGTCGCAAAGAGTCGGACAGGACTGAGCGGCTTTCACTTCACTTAGGATTCCTCACTTCTCCCCGGGGGTCAGCCATGGTCTTGTTCGGGTGAATGCAGCAGTCTTGCGGGCTCAGGTGAGGGCGGCACCTCTGAGCTGCTGTCCCACCTGAGGTGCCTCAGATGCGGCACTGAAAGACGCTGTGAGCTTGCCCGGGGCCACTTCTCCGACGGGGTCAGTGCCAGGCAGGTGTGGGTGATGCTCTGTCCATGCCATGTCCTCCAGGACCGGGTTTGAATGTGCTTCTTTGCCCCTTTCGTTCCCACAGGCCTGCTCCATCAGGGACCCCAACAGTGGGTACGTGTTTGATCTGAACCCACTGAACAGCTCCCAAGGATACGTGGTCTTCGGCATTGGCAAGACATTTCTGGTAAGACTTGTGGGGTGAACTCTTGATGTGCCTTGGAAGGACGGGAGGAGGTGCGAAGCTCACCCTCATCTCGTGATAGGGGAGGCAGGTGTCCTTAGGAGCTGCCCAGGGCACGGATGGCAGCCCTCACCCAGGAGGAGACAAGAAGTCCAAATACAAGGGCAGATGAAGTGAAACCCTTGCCCCCTCCTGCTCTGCAGATGGGAGCTAGGAGCGGAACGTCGTTGGCTGCTCTGGGTCCTGGGCCTGCGTCTGGCATGGTGGTTCCGGGCCAGCAGCGTTCATGGGGCCTGTGAACTTGTGGCCAAGGCAGCGTCTTGGGGGTGGGGCCCAGCAGGCTCTTTTGATAAGGCCCTGGCTGGTTTTCATGCCCACTGGGGTTTTGAGCCCCAGGTCAAGAGGAAATGGTGGTCATGCCCACCTGTAAAAGGGAGACGAGGTGATGGCACACTCTAGAATCTTCGGACAGCCTTTCCTTTGTGGGCGGCCCTGGCAGTGTGTCTGGAGCAGCAAAGAGGAGAAGCTCCACTTAGTGTTACAAACTACGGGCTTCCCTGATAGCTTGTAAAGAATCCGCCTGCAAGGCGGGAGACCTGGGTTCCATCCCTGGGTTGGGAAGATCCCCTGGAGAAGGGAAAGGCTGTATTCTGGCCTGGAGAATTCTACAGACTGTATAGTTCATGGGGTCGCAAAGAGTCGGACATGACTGGGCAACTTTGACTTTCACTAACTGCTGCTGGGCAGAGAGCTTTTTCAAAATCTGTATTTTGGTTTAACATTCTAGCAGAATGCACATTGGAAGAAGAGAGTAACCTTTGAAAGCAGGAAGCTGGGATGAGAATGTCACAAAACCGATACAGAGGGGGTGTTGTAGGCACAGCGCATGTGAGAGGGCTCGCAGGTTGCTCTGGAGCCTCAAGAGCCCCGCTGGGGGTAACAGGTCATAACAGGTGACTGCAGTATATTTGACTGCCTGTGTGTGTGCGAGAGGCAGACAGGAACTTCAGGATTGAGCCCCTTAGGGGACTTGTCAGAAGAGGTGAGTCCCCTGGAGGGTCTGCCCAAGGAGGTGAGCCCGGAAGAACATGCCAGAAAAGATGACCTCTGTAGGGGCCATGCTGGAAGAGGTGACCCCGTGGAGCACCGGCCAGAAAGGCTCCTTCTGTGCAGTGGCTGGGGGGCAGGAGGTGGCGGGTGCAGGGTGGCAGACAGCAGGGACCGGCTCTGGATGATGGTGGTGGTGGGGTGACCAGGCTCCCAGGAGCCAGGGCGCTGGGCTTTGTGTTGCCAGAAGGGCCTCGGACAGCACCGCCCACCAGCCGGCTGCTTGGCGTTGCGTCTTGGCACCTGGCCCTGCAGGGCTGGGCCGCCACGTGTCCTCCTGCCAGCTGCGTGCTTCTGTGATCGTGCGGCCCGCGTGTCTGCAGGCCAACGGCCTGGGTGTGTTGTCACGTGGCCATTGCCTAGATAGGAAACTATGATCTTAAGGAAACCAATTGGTGTGCAGAGATCTTAACTTTGTGTACATTGTCCGTAAACACTGCCCGGTGAGAGAGAAGGTCTGTCCGTGTCTCACACCCAAGAGCAGGTTCCGCTTCATTCTGTCCTCGGCTGGCTTTGGATAGAACAGCGTCAGTAGCTTTGAGAGATACGGGGCCAACACAGTACTGTAAAGCTATTGTTCTCCAATTAAAAAAGAAAGACAGGGGTATCTACTTTTTCCATATTGAATGCATCTGATCACATTTAGACTTGATTAACAATTCAGGTTTGGGGGGAAAAATCAAATTTTAATTAATTTTTTGGCGATGAATCATTTCTAAAATGTCTACTAGTGTATAACTGAATAATAGTCTTTATCTAGTGTAAATAGATAAATCATTGCGTAAAAGGGAACTGGGTAAAAGATTAAATAACATGCAGTTTTCTGTGTCACGTCTTACTGATGTAAACTTAGAGCAAGAATTTTCAGGAACATTATTAGGTTAGTATTAAGCAGGCTAGGAATGTGTGGGAATTGATCATGTTGGCAAATCTTACCTGTACTTTTTCTAAATGAAATGAATTATGTGTGTTATATAAGACACATACATGTATTCATGTCTATATAATACACATATGTATATTTACATATGTCACATTCATATGTGACTTCGTAAAGCCATAGAAAGGTTTTTCCAGAATTTCAGAATATTTAAAACAGTTTTTCAGAACAACATGAAACAGGTTTTTACACAATAAAAGGCTTTAAATAAAAAACAACAGGGTATCCCATTATATTTACTTTTTAATGTGACTTCAGCTTTATGTGCTTTTCCTATTACATTAAAAAATACTGTAATATTCTGGCTATATATATTGGCATATATTGTTGCATGCAGGGTGTGTAAAGATACATGGCTGTCTAAAGAAACCATTAGAGGCACTTTATGGATGTTGCTGTTTGGGCTTTGCTTTTCGCCCTATGTCCTAGCTTTAGGGTTTAGTTGCCCAGACGTGGCAGGTCGGTCATTTGAGTGATATTGAAGAATAACAGCTGTTTGGCAGGGCAGGGTTTGCGTTGTGGGGTTGAGTCTGCTGCGAGTCCTGCAGCCTGAGCTGGTGTGTGGTTCTCGCCCTCTGGCCTGCAGTTCAACGTGTGCGGTGCGATGCCCGTCTGCGGCACCCTGGATGGGAAGCCAGCTTCTGGCTGCGAGGCAGAAACCCAGACGGACGACGTGAGGAGCCTGGAGCCGATCAGGCCGGTGGGCCTGGAGAAGAGCCTGCAGCTGTCCACCGAGGGCTTTATAACCCTGAACTACACGGGGTCTCCTTCCCACCCCAGCGGTGAGTGCAGATCCCTGTTGGCTTAGCGACTCACCGGCGTCCTGGTGGTGGTGTGACTGTCGACCTTTCCGAGAGTAATGTGCGTGCCCACAGACGCTCCGGGTCCGGCTGCCCTCCGGCCTCCCGTGCGCCGCGCGTGCCTGGTCTCCAGGGTGTCCTCCCGGCCCCTGAGTGCATTCTGCAGCCAGAGGGCCCCAGACTGCCGGGTTCTGTCCACACCCTCAACCCCCGACGTCTTCCACCAGCACCTCCAGCGGCTCCTCTGGTCGGGAAGTGTTCACTTGGCCTCTTGTTCCCTGGTTCTCAGATACTGAAGTGATGGGTGAAGATGATACAGGTTTGCCATGTTTATGGGGCTCCCATTTCCGTCCCTTCCTGCAGCTGTGACCCTTTGGGCGTCACAAGGTGTAAGGCTGAGCGTGAGCGCCCCGGGGACGGTGGTGGTGGAGTAGCAGCTGCCGTGCTTGCGCGCTGGCCGCCGCCTGCCGGTCCCACGTGGGGGGCTGTGGGGGCTGAGCCCCGGTTCTCCACCAACCCCAGGCACCTCATTCTTGGCTCATGACCTTCTTAACCGCCTTCTGGCGTCCAGGTGATGAAGGCCCAGAAGGCCTTGCACCCTGGACAAAGAGCCAGTACTGGGAGCCAGGTCTCTTGCTTCTCATCCTGGTTCTGCCGACGGACACTTTATTCAGTGTTGGGGATTGGAGGCCCCCAGAGGTGCAGCCACACGCACACAGCCCGGGGTCACACAGCTGGTGATGAGCACAGCTGAGGTCGGAACCCATGTGGTCTGACTTCTGGACCTGCGTGCTTCTCACCGCACCAGGGTGGGCTCGGGAAGGGACAGTCGTGTGATGTCTGGTGCCCAAAATAAT
Source organism: Antilocapra americana (assembly GCA_007570785.1). NCBI lineage: Eukaryota > Metazoa > Chordata > Mammalia > Artiodactyla > Antilocapridae > Antilocapra > Antilocapra americana. Next base: position 8,282,121 of record ML663573.1, read on the forward strand.
GGGGTGCTGTCTGAGGCCATTTCAGAGGGAGCCGGGAGCCGGGAGGGAGTGGCGATGGCTGTGCCAGCCTGCGGTCGTCAGCTCGTGCTGTGCACCTTGCCTCAAGCTGACAGATCCATTAACACACCAGGAAGAGGACTCCTAGGGTATTGATTTCAGGATTCCTGAGAAGGGGGGTCTTCTTAACTTCGAGGACAGAAGACATGGGACTGGGGGCTGCTGTCAGGTCTGCGAAGGGTTGGCTTAGAAAGGGGGCTGCTCTCATGCCTCCTTTGTTGGGGAGGATTGGACACAGATGATTTTAGTCTGTTCGTAGAGCCCAGGGGGATGGGAATCCTTTGCTTTACAGACGTAAAGTTCTCCAACTCTGGGTCCAAAGAGTCAGCTGCTCGCTCGCCTCGATATCCAAAACGAAATGTGCTTCACTCTTGTGTTTTATTAATGTTTTAATTTAAAAAAAATTTTTGGCCACCCTGTGCAGTACATGGGGTCTTCGTTCCCCAGTCAGGGACTGAACGGATGCCCCCTGTGGTAGAAGCTCAGAGTGTTAACCACTGGACCATCAGAGAAGTCCCTTCAGTCTTGTTTATAATTCTCTTGCTTTCCAGTTCCAGAGCACTGTTTTAAAATGGAAAAGATTAGGCATTTATGTATCCTTTTTTTTTTTGGTCCTAATTTGGAAAATGACCCCACTGTTTAATAATGAACTAGATTAGACATTTATGTGCATGTGTGTGTATATATGCGTATGTATATCTTACCCTAATTTGGAAAACGACCCTCTGTCTCTTGTGGGGTTATCAGTGTGGCCGTGTGGCTGACAGCCGCTGACATTTCTCTGCCGGGTTGGGACCCAGGCGCCAGCAACTCCCCGGGGGCGCAGCGCACGTCTGGCCTTAGAGCTGTGTTGCTCCAGGCTCGGCCCTCCCTCTCCCTCTGCTTCGGTCTCCCCCTGTGAACACCAGGCGTCTCTGGGGACCGCTGCAGGGCTTAGTACCGCGGTGATGACTACGGGGTTCTCTCCTCCCTGGGGCCTCCGTCCGGTGGGCCCCTCCCTGAGGGAGCCTCTGTGTCGGTTGTGCCGCCTCCGCGTCCCCCCCGCCCGCCTCCCCCGTGGCCTGTGCTCAGCAAACCGAGTGATGTTCGAAGTGTTGGGTTGTATGGCTCCCGGCTCAGACCGCCCCCCGCCCCAGCCGGGGTTCCCCGTGTGTCCAGAGCAGCAGCCAGGCCTGTCCAGTGCTCACGGGACCCCTGCTGCTCTTCACCTGGTGCCCTCCGCCTCTTGCTCCTCGACCAGGAAGGCCCACCCTCCCCATCTGAGCCCTCGTCCTTGGGGTTTCCCGCCGCTCACAGCAGTCTCTGCTCTAGACAGCCAGGCGGTTCGTTTCTTCCCTTCTGGGGTTGGGCTCAGATGGAACCTTCCAGTCGTGCCTTGTCTCCCCCCGCCCCCCAAGCCCTGGGGTTTCTCAGCCCCATCCGGCTGTGTCTTCCTCATTTCCATCTGTCCTGCGGAGGCTGCATGAAGTCTGCTCGCTATCGGGGCACTGAGCAGCCTTGAGGGTCAGCTCCCAGGGGAGCGGGTTTTCTTCTGTTTCTCTCACTCCTGTGTGTAGTAGGGACATAGTAAATATTGTTGAGTGAGCTCCTGAAGGAGAGTGATGGTCTTCTAGTATCTGGGTGGATAAATGGAGTCTATTTCCATTTATTTCTCATCCTTCCTGGATTAGAAGAACGCCAAGACATTGTGTTCATGGTGTGAACCTTTCTTACGAGGGTCACTGTCCCAGTGAGGGTGACCTCCTCATAGCTCGGGTCCCCGGAGCAGGTGGGCGCTGTGACACTGTTTCAGCAGACGGCCTGGAGGCTGATGTCTGGGCATGCTGTCCGGGTGTCCCACGCGTGTGCGGCGACGCTGTTTCTCAACAGTCTGGCCTTGTGTTCCCAGGGAGGGCTGATGCCTTCATCATCCGCTTTGTCTGCAATGACGACGTTTACCCAGGGATACCCAAGTTCCTGCACCAGGACATCGACTCTAGCCTGGGGATCCGGGACACTTTCTTCGAGTTTGAAACCGCGCTGGCCTGCGTACCTTCTCCGGTAGATTGCCAAGTCACAGGTGAGACCAGTCAGAAATGTGTGTGCATGCATGTGAGCATATGTGTGTGTGTATGTGAGTGCACGTGTGTGTTTTATTTTACAGGCAGCATGACATTTGTGTTACATGTTTCCCGTGAATGATGCCTAGAGTGGTATGACTTCTCTTGAAGTGAATCTGGGTTCACGGTTTTGAGCTATTGTTTGGGATCAGAAGCTGCTTAAGGATGGAGAAGAAAACTAGGGGGAAAATCAGGCACATTGTTGGAGCGCCCTACTTGAGGGAGAAGAAGAGAATAAGGATAAAGCTCTGAACCGAGTCCCTGACTCCGAGCTGGGTCCTCACTCCTTGTGCCGGCCCCCACCTCCTCGGCCATGGTGCTGTGTTGTAATGGCTGGTTTGTTTTTGTTTTTAAATTCGAAGAAATTTTAAAAATTAGCAATCACTACACTTTTTTTTTTAATCAAAATGTTTTGATTTTTAAAAAAATTTTGACTGTGCCACATAGCATGTGGGATCTTAGTTCCCTGAGCAGGGATCGAACTCTGCATTGGAAGCTCCAAGGGGAAGCGCTGCCACGGCAGTGTGGAGCGTCAGGGCCAGTGAGTGTTTCTGCAGGAGATCCCTGTCAGCCCCCTGTGGGCCTCCTCATCTCTGTTATGAGTGTTCAGTTCCTGCATTCTTGGCCTTTGGGGTTGAAAGGCGGTGCCCAGAGGTACCAGGAGGGCAGGGCTCTGCAGCACTTCCGTATGTTTCAGACCTCGCCGGGAACGAGTATGATCTGAGCGGCCTGAGCAAAGCCAGGAAGCCCTGGACCGCAGTCGACACGTTCGAGGAGGGGAAAAAGAGGACCTTCTACCTGAGCGTGTGCACGCCTCTTCCGTACATTCCCGGCTGCCACGGTGCGTGCCGAGCCCCGGACGCGCGTTTGCCCCGCCTTCTTCCCCTCCTTGCCACCTTCAACGCTGTCTCCCTGCCCTTGCAGGCACCGCCGTGGGGTCCTGCCTGGTGACGGAAGACAGCAGCTATAACCTGGGCGTTGTGCAGATCAGTCCTCAGGTGGGCGCCAACGGGTCCCTGAGCCTCGTCTACGTCAACGGGGACAAGTGCAAGAACCAGCGTTTCTCCACCAGGATAAACCTCGAGTGTGCTCACACGACGGTGCGTGTCCGAGCTGCCTCCTTCCCACCTCCCCTGGACTCCAGGTCTTGCGTCTGATGTTGAACTTGGCGGCGTGTTGAGGGGTTTTAGGCTGTTGATGGGATCAGACCAGTGTGTTTCCTAAGGGCTGTCCACGTACTTCTCTCGTGGAGGTCAAGAGTTGGGTGTCCATTCCGCTCCCGTTTGACTCACTTCTTAAGTGGACGAGCACGCACCGAGCCCTGGTTTCTGTTGCAGGGCTCCCCGACCTTTCAGCTCCAGAACGACTGTGAGTATGTGTTTCTCTGGAGAACCGTGGAAGCCTGTCCCGTCGTACGTGTGGAAGGTAAGCCCTGGCCCCGCTCACCCAGCTTGTGGAAATGTGATGCAGGGCGCGTGCTCTGATAGCATCTTAGATGTGAAGCCTTGCGCGTGATTGCGAGACGCCTATGTATTTACTTGTGGACGGATAGGTTCTTGTCCGTGAGTTTTCCACTCCACTCCACTGCTCCCCTCATCAGTGCCTTTTTCCTCCCCTGCTGGGTTGACGGGCTGTTGGAATCTCACACTTGAGAGCATGAACGTGAGGCTTGCTTTTAAGTGGATCCTCGTTCATCCGGTAACCTAAGCTTTCCTAGAAGACTGTGGGCGGTTTGTCTTCTGCATACAAGCCAGAAGGAGAGAAGGTGGAAATGGCATTTGAGGCCTGTTTTAAGACAGTGCCTAGCTGATTAAAGGTGGCAGAAGGTTTGCCTGAAGTGGGGTGTGTGTGTGGGTGTGTGATTGCGCTCCCCCTCTCACGTTCTTGAAGGAGACTACTGTGAGGTGAGGGACCCAAGGCACGGCAGCCTGTATAACCTGATACCCCTCGGTCTGAACGACACCGTCGTGAGGGCCGGCGAATACACCTATTACTTCCGGGTCTGCGGAGAGCTGTCCTCTGGCGTCTGCCCGACCAGTGACAAGTCCAAGGTCATCTCATCGTGCCAGGAGAAGCGGGGACCCCAGGGATTTAAAAAAGTGGCAGGTACTGTGGTTTTTCTTCCTTCTCTTCTTGCAAAAAAAACGGGAATTCCGTATTTAAGATGATACATTGTATTTTGTGTTTTAAGATCAAAAGACAGTGTCTTTGTTGAAAAAGAAGTACATCTGGTGGGTGCTGGTGAAACAACCTGTTAGCGATGTTTCTGGTTGAGCTTGGTTTTTGTGAAACCACCCAGGATAGACACTGGTGAATGTCGTTAAGAGTTCATTTAATTCTTACTCAGCAGTGCTGTTCCTGGTTCTCAACTCATATATTTCTTCTTTTGTATCCCAGCTTTGGGACCCACTGGACTCCTGGTGGGTGCTCTGGGGTGGAACTTTGTAGAGCAGAAGCAAAGGGCGCGTGTCTGGCACAGGGATGTGCCGTGAAACTGGCAGGGCGGCTGTTGGTCCTCATGGTGTCTCAGCAGCTGGGCAGGTGATGGTGCATTGATGGATTTTTAAAAATTGTGAAGTAGCTGACAGGGTGAGCCTCCCTGAGGAACCGGCATCCCCTGAGCTCATCGGGTTGAGGAGCGTCTGCGTGTCTGTTGGGCCGAAGGTCATGGCCTCGGCCGAGACCTCAAGGAGCCGGCGGGCCAGGCGTGCTCGGTCTTGGTGCTCAGGGCATGCGATGGGCTGCGTCTGTGCTGCCCGGCCTGGGGCTTCCTGAGCCCATCCTCACGTCCGCGGCTGCTTCTTTGGCAGGCCTCTTTACTCAGAAGCTGACCTACGAGAACGGGGTGCTGAAGATGAACTACACGGGGGGCGACACCTGCCACAAGGTGTACCAGCGCTCCACCACCATCTTCTTCTACTGCGACCGCAGCACGCAGCCGGTGAGTGGACTCAGGGCGGGGCCTTCGCTCTGGCTTCGCTGCCTGCGTCTTTCATGAAACGAGCCTGCTCCTAACGTCGCGGGCAGCCTCCTGGTTAAACCTAGTTCAGGTGTGTTATTTGCGGACACGGCGTTCGAAACCTCTATCAGTTTTGTCTCGAGCTTAGCGAGCAGGCCCGTCCCTTCCCGTGTGCATCCTCAAAGCACCGACCGCCCAGGGTGTCCCGTTTGACGTGCTCATGTCTGCGCTTGCAGCCCGTGTTTCTCCAGGAGACTTCCGATTGCTCCTATTTGTTCGAGTGGCGCACGCAGTACGCCTGCCCGCCCTACGACCTGACCGAGTGTTCGTTCAAGTAAGTCGGCGGGGCGCTGACTCTCGGGCGGCAGTCAGGTTTCCCCCTAACATTTTGCTTTAATAGTTGTAGCCAGTGGGGACGGGGAATTAGATTAGGTGAGTAGTCCAGGCTTTAGCTCCTGCACATTAAGCTCTAGATCACTCTTGGCTCAGGTCCATTGCTCCTTGGGTGGGTTTTAGGTCCTTTGTCTTGCATTCTTTTTTGTTTGTTTTGTTGGAGTGTATCCTCCTGCACTGTGGAGAGGCTGGGTAGCAGAGAGCCCATGCGTTGTCTGAAAATGCCACTGACTTGCTCTCATGTCTGATTAGCTGGGACTAGGATTACTTACGACAGGGTCAAATTAGTTTTCCTTCAGTTTTGAAGGCCATGTCCCATTTCCGACAAGAACCACGCGTGTTTGGTGAAAAGTTGGTTGCTCATCTTCTGTGAGTTTTTACTCCATTCTGGAGTATTTTCTGAACTTTAAAAAAACTATCCTTTGGAAAGTTTTATTTTAAATTTCACATAAGTCTTTCTAATTATGTCTGAGGATACTAATTCTGATTTTTGTTTTCTTTTGAAAAAAATCTCATCATGCTTTCCCTGAATTATAATCCATTTTCTTTTAATGGTTGCCTTACGCATGTAGTTTTGATTTAACAGGAAGCTAAAGTTGACCCATAACTCTACCCAGCCCTCCAACCATGAAATAATGTAGACTGTTTTAGCACCAAACACACTCTCCTAGACTCCACAGGATTGTGGTCTAGTGTTTTAGTTCTGACTTATTTTCTTCCTTCTCACATAAATTGTGGTTTTATAAAATACTCATTGGTTGCTTGAGTATATAAATTTTTTCTTTTGAAAAGGAAAAGGAATATCTTTGTTTCTTTGGCTTACTCTTCTTTTTTGCATTGTACCCTTTCCTTTTGACTTAATTTTCTTTCTCTAAGTACTCTGTTTAGGATAACGCTACGCAGCATGCTCGTTTGTAGATTGCTTGCCTCTGGTCTCTGTTGGGGTAAGGAGTTTATGCCAGGATGTCTCACTTGGGACTAGGAAGGAACTAGTGCGTCTTCCCAGGCTGGCTCCTCAGGCTGTTGGAGCTGGTCCTGGGGTCCAAGCCACACTGTAACGCTGCCTGGCGGTCCTGTACCAGTAGCGGGTGTGTGGAGTTAATCTTGGCCTTCATGTGAAAAGGCTCAGTTTTATCACCACTCGCTTGGTACAGAAGTCCGGGTGAATACTCCTGTGTGTGCGCACCAGCCCTTGGGAGGCAATCCATCCAGGGCTGCTGTTAGAAAATCTGGCCTTTCAGTCCTGGTTTCATTCCTAGGTGGATAGCCTGCCTTTCCTGTACATTTTCTCTTGTGTTTGTTCTGTGGTCTCAGCCTGTTTTGCTTATGCATGGCTGCATTATTTATGTTGCCCGGAAGGTGGTACTTTCTAAAACTGAAGATGTTTGCCTGTTATTCAGTTAGGGAAGTTTTCAGTGACTGCGTTTTTGAAGGATACCTCTAACCTCTTTGGTGCCTCTTGTTCTGGGCCTTTTATTAATCGTGTCTTAAACTTTGCCTGATGTATGCACCGTATCTTGTGAAGGTCTTTTTTAATCTGTTTCTTAACTGCATTCCGTTTCCTTAGATCCGTTTCCAGTTTACTGGTCCTCTTATCAGCTGATTGAATTTGCTCTTCTACCTGTTGGTTGTCTTTTTAATTTTCATGACGGTAGTTTTCACGACGGAGTTCTGTTTGGTACTCTTCTCTCATTTCTTCCTCCATTTCATCATTTCTTCCCTCCGCTCCCCTTCTGTTATAGTTTCAGACCTTTTCTCTCACCGTTTATGGTAAATCTCTATCAGATGGTCTGTTACATGGAGCTCTCGAGGATCAGCCTCTGCAAACATCTGTGTCTCCCACAGTTGCCGTTGTTAATGCCAGCCCCGCCCTTTCACGCTTGTCCCACTAATGGGCCCTCAGCTTTGAGAACACCTAGAGTTCTGTCTTCCAGAAGCAGCACCCCACCCTGGTCTAGACCGTCCCTGTCTGCCCCTGCATGGCTGCAGAGGTCCCTCAGTGACCCCCCGGCCACGGCGGACTGGCCCCGCACAGGGACCGAGGTCACATGCAGCGAGATCAGGTGTGTTCAGGGTGGTATGGCCGTCGCCCAGAGTGGTCCTGGGAGATTGTGAGTCAGCCCAGGCCGATCTTGTTGTGACCCCGCGATGCGATGAAGCCCGTGCGGTGTCCGGAGCTACCAGCTGAAGTCGTCTGGTGTGCTGGCACACCCCCCGCTGTGATGCCAGCCTCAGCCCCCGCTGTGCCACGACTCCCGTCTGCTCTGCTCCATCACACCAGGCCCCATATTTTCCTGTGGATGCCTTGGGTGTTCTGTGCCCCAGGCCCCTGGCTGCTCCCTTTGCCTGGTTCCCTGCGGGGCTGGCTCTTCCTCATCATCCCGAGCTTATTCAGGGATGGCCTTCTCTGGCCACTGTCTAAAATCTCACTTCCTCTTTCCTCTCCCAAACTTCATATTCCCTTCCCTGCCTTATTTTTGTCTCTGCACTCTTAGATTACCATCTGTTATACTGTACATTTAAAAAAAAAAAAAAAGAAAATTACCTGTGGCCTCTCCAGACTTCATAGGATGGGCGATTTTTATCCATTTCCATCAACACAACACCAGCCCCCCTTGGCATGTAGTGTTTGAACGAGTGGCTGATTCTGGCCTCCTCGGGTGAAGATGTGCCCCTGGTTGTCCTGTCCCCACCTGACTTGGGCCTGGTGGGCGACTGTGTGTCTTTCTCCACCTTGACTCTGCACCTGGCGGAGGGCTGGCTCTCCGTGCCTGTCCCTGCTTGGAGTTCGTTTAGGAAGTAAACCTTCCCCTGAGGAGGTCAGTGCCAGCCCAGTTTCTTCAAGGACCTCTGGGGCGCCTTGGGCCTGGACGGCAAGTGGCCTGGCCAGGCTGCCCTGGTGCTCGTGTCCCAGCCGTCTGGGTACCCCTGTCTCCTCACCACCCTGAGCAGGGCGGGCACTCACGCTTTGCTTTTGTTGTTGTTGCTGAACATGTAGTTTCATTACACCAAGGCCTGGCATTTCCTGAGCTCAGGCTATGTCGTTGCTGATTCCGCCAGGAGCTGGGAGACCCCAGGGTCAAGTCGGGTCTCTGGTAGAGTCTGGTGCCCCGGGGTGTCAGGAGTCCCCTCCCCTTGTGCACTGAGCCTTTCCAGACGGGGCGATCAAGACCGAGTTAGAATCCGGCTGAACGTCACCGTGGTGCTTTTCCTTCCCTTCAGAAACCAGGCTGGGAACACCTACGACCTCTCGTCCCTGTCGAGGTATAGCGACAACTGGGAGGCCGTCACGGGCACGGGGTCCACCGAACACTACCTCATCAACGTGTGCAAGTCTCTCTCCCCTCAGGCTGGCTCGGGTGAGCGGGGGGCCTGGGGGCTCATAGGGGGTTTGTGGGGCGAGAGAGGGAGTTGGGACGGGTTGTTGGAAGGCACGTCATTCTCCGACGTGGGAGTCAGGACACATTAGCCAGGAAGTGGAAGGAGGAATGATTGGAGGGTCTTGATGACCAGGCCCTGGTGTGGTCCAGGGTAAATCAGTGCTGAAGGCGTGCTGGGAGCATCAGGACCTGTTTCAAGTGTCAAGAGACAGGGGTGGAGGGAGGCAATCACGATGGCATATAGTTCTCAGCCAGGGCAGGAGGTTGGAAGGCAGGGAATGGCCGTGAGGGCGCACACCCTCTGTAGTTACCAAGAGTAAAGCGCGTGGGAGTCCTGGTATGATGCGCCCAGACCCTTGGTGCCAGTGATGAGGCGAGAGCTAGTTGGACCCAGGGGACCAGGAGCAGCAGCCTGGAGAGACCCTTGATGCCACCCCCGGCCTGCTGGCATCCCGAAGACGGTGCTTGTTCTGTCTCCCTGGGAGTTTTATGCAGCCCCACTCACATCTTGTCTGGCTCAACTCAAAGGCGGCGCTGGTTTTTTTGGTTTTTTTTTTAGTGATTTTTCTCTACTGCGTGGTGTGAGGCCATGGCCCACTTCCCTTTGCTTTGTGTACTGGCCAGCCTGGTGGCCCCACACTCTCAATCCATGAAGTGGGGCAGGTGGCTCGGACACTTCCGAGACTGGGAAGTAGGTACAGTTCTTGGTGATTTCTGAAGTAAAGCGAGCATGTGAACATAGGTCATTTACGACATCCCATGGGCTCAGTCTGGGTATTTCAGCTTCATCTTGCTTGGGGATCAGAAAAATTGAGGCCGTCTGGCCTTGAATTCTCCTGACACTCTGTCCGTACCCCCCCCCAGTCCATCTGTGGTAAAAGAATGTTTCACGCCATGAGAACTTGTGGTGTCATCGGCATCTGACTTAAATGATGGGAATCACTGGTATTTTGGAGTGACTGTTAGAATCAAACGTGTTGCACGCCGGACGTTAGGTGCCTTGTGAGTCCTAGTCGGGAAGGTGGCCAACGGTTGCTCTTAATCCTCTCTGCTTGTGCTGCAGATCCATGCCCTCCAGAGGCGGCCGTGTGTCTGCTAGGCGGCCCCAAGCCTGTGAACCTGGGCAGGGTGCGGGACAGTCCTCAGTGGAGCCAGGGCCTGACCCTCCTGAAGTACGTCGACGGCGACTTGTGTCCAGACCAGATTCGGAAGAAGTCAACCACCATCCGCTTCTCATGCAGCGAGAGCCACGTGGTGAGTGACCCAGCCGTGCCCACCCCGGCGTGGGTCCTGAGCCAGCAGGACTGATATCTCACTTCCTTGGGGTGCACAGTGACGCGCTCAGGGTGACCTGGCCTAACGGGGCGCAGACAGCCGGGCCTGTGGTCCCGAGTGCCTGCTCTGGCAATTAACTTCCAGTGTTAGGGGCTTCCATGGTGGCTTAGTGGTCGAGTATTTGCCTGCAGTGTGGGCGCTGCAGGTTCAGTCCTGAGACTGGGAAGATCTCCTGGAGAAGGGAATGGCTACCCACTCCAGTATTTTCGCCTGGGGAATCCCATGGACAGAGGAGCCTGGCGGGCTGCAGTCCATGGGGTTGCAAAGAGTTGGACACGACCAAGTCATCATCATCATCATCATCGTCAAAAGTCTGACTCAGACCCCTGGAGGCTGGAGAGAGAACTGCTGTCTGCCAGCCTGCCCTTCTTAGGGGGTAAAAACGGGAGGTGGGGCAGACCCGGTTCCAAGCTGGCTCTCACGCTTCCTGACCGTGCACCCCAGTCCCTTCATCCCATCAGCTGCTCACCCGTTACCACCATGCGCTCCTGTGAGGTTAGGGAGGAGACCTGAGGCTCCAGGCCCCATTACTGGCTTGTGGTTGGTGCCCGGGAACTGGAGTCTTGTCTCACCACTGGGTAGTCCCTTCCCCAGAGTGTTGGTCTATGTGGTGTGAAGGTGGGGACCGAATTAATGGTCTTCCTGGACTGTTTTTTTTTACCATGGGGACATCTCCACCTGGGAGATGAAGGTGCTTTTGTGGGAGATGTGGGTTGTGGCTATGGGCCCTGAGGACAGGCTGGCCTAGCCCACTCAGTGTCACTGAGTGTCACCGTCCAGCTGCATGCGGCCAGCATTGGCGGTGGGGGAGTGCCAGGGAGAGCCACTTGGGGGCCTGAGGCCTGCCCCCCTGGATGGGGTGGATGCTGAAGTTCCCCTCAGGAGACTGTGCCGAGGCTGAGCCTGGACCCCCAAGCTGCTGGGGTGCAGACACCCTGGGCCCCCGTAGACTCGTGGTGTGACTGAGCGGAGAGGCTCATGGCCGAGCAGGACAGCTGAGGAGCCCCTGGGGGCCTCTGCACGCGGGTGCCTGGGGCTGGTTATCTGGGGAGGAGGGTTCCACTGCACCAGCCAGGCCTGAGCCACATCCGAGACGCGGGGAATCTCCCCGCCCTAGTGGTGCAGGGATCGGTCAGTTCACGGCTATCGCTAGTCCTCCCGGCGGCTCCTCCCCTTTTGTCCGCTGTAACAGATATCAGCTCCGGTTTTCAGAACTTGACCGCGGGTTTCCTCCTTCATGACTCGTGGTGGCCCTCTGCTCATCCTTCGCCCGCCCCGTCTCACTATAGGAATGCGCCCCTGGCCCCAGCGTGGATCTCAGGCTGCGTCTCGCCCCGTGTGCGTCAGGCCCCCGGGGGCGTCTCGGCAGCAGACGCTGACCCCTTGCCTTTTCTGAACCTGCCCCCATCCCACGAAGACGCCAGGGCGGACGAGTCACTGGCAGCGCCAGGGAGCGCCTGACGACGGGGGCCGGCGCGGTCCTCACGTCCGCCCCGCGGCCCGTCTGCAGCCGTCGTGGTCTTTGCTCGTTCCTAGAACTCCAGGCCCATGTTCATCAGTGCGGTGGAGGACTGCGAGTACACCTTCTCCTGGCCCACAGCCGCCGCCTGCCCGGTGAGGAGCAGCGTGCACGGCGACTGCCAGGTCTCCAACCCCGCCACGGGTGAGTGGGGACCGCTGGCCTGCCCCGCCCCGCCCCCGCAGTGAGGGACCCCCCCCAGCATGGTGAGAGATCCCAGGTGAGGTTGGGGAGCAGGCAGTGTCCTGTCCGGAGGGTGCACGTTGGCCTTCCCTGCCGGCTCTGCGGGGGACTGTTGACTCGGGAGTCTTGCCCGTCCCCCCGAGACCTGTGCTCCCACTGCCCTTGCTCCTGGGGCCGGGGTTCCTAGCTCTTGGCTGGCTGAGCTGGAGTGGGTCTCCTCTTCCTTTTCAGTGTTAACATGGGCAGGGGGCACCTAGGGAACTGCTGAGACTCAGCACTGGGAGCGTGGGTGGCTGCTTCTTTGGCAGCTGGGGGTGCTGCTGGGGCCTCCCCAACCTCCCTCCACCCCGAATCACAGGGGCTGCTGGGGCCCAGCCTTAGGAGGACGCACCCCTCTCCACCCCACCCCACCCCATACTCTCTAGTGGGTCAGGAAGGTTCTCAGGGCCGAGCATCATGAGGAGTCCCGGGCCACATGGCCCGTGGGATCCATGTCTGAGCACGTGGGTGAGGGGTCCCTGTGTCCGCTCCGCCCATCCCGTTCAGGCCACCTGTTTGACCTGACCTCTCTGAGTGGCCGGGCTGGCTTCACCGCTGCCTACAGCGAGAAGGGACTGGTCTTCCTCAGCGTGTGCGGGGACAACGAGAACTGTGCGCCTGGCGTGGGTGAGTGTGGCCTGTCCTCCACCCTGCTCTGGCAAAGAGATCAGATGCCTTCATCGGCAGCAACCCCCTGGGGGGGCGGGGGGACAGTGAGGCGGATTTGTAACCGGGGGTGAAGTATTAGACGTGTAGCATCTGCTGAAATCTTGTGGCGCCCTCAGGAGTGCCAGCTGTGGGTTGCACTGTCAGTCTGCGGGAAGCGCGTTATCGGGAAGAGTGCTTTGAGTCCCTAACTGTGTGTCCTTCCCACCGGCTCTGTGCTGGGCACAGGGGCCTGCTTCGGGCAGACCAGGATCAGCGTGGGCAAGGCGAGTAAGCGTCTGACCTACGTGGACCAGGTCTTGCAGCTGGTGTACGAGGGCGGCTCCCCCTGCCCCTCCAAGACTGGCCTGAGCTATAAGAGTGTCATCAGCTTCGTGTGCAGGCCTGAGGCTGGGCCCACCAACAGGCCCATGCTGATCTCCCTGGACAAGCGCACTTGTACACTCTTTTTCTCCTGGCACACGCCCCTGGCCTGCGAGCAGACGGTGAGTCCGGGGCGGCCTGGCCCGCCCAGGGGCCCTCTGCTGCTCCCACGGGTGCCTGGGCACCCCCGCCCGCTTCTCATCCACTCCCAAGGCCCCAATAACGCTTGGCTCAGGGTGCCCGACGCTAGATAAAGCAAAGCATGTGGGGGCGTTGATCCACCTTTTGCGCTTTTCCCGTTCAGCCTAAATGCTCACAGTGACCATGGGGTGGGTGGTCAGGAGCCCAGTTGTAGATGCCAATGTCGAGGCGTGTTTCCCGTCTGATAGACGGAGTGCTCCGTGAGGAATGGCAGCTCCCTCATCGATCTGTCCCCGCTCATCCACCGCACCGGGGGTTACGAAGCGTATGACGAGAGTGAGGACGACCGCTCCGACACCAGCCCTGACTTCTATATCAACATCTGCCAGCCGCTCAACCCCATGCACGGGGTGCCCTGCCCCGCCGGCACCGCCGTGTGCAAGGTTCCCGTGGACGGCCCCCCGATAGTGAGTATGGGACCCGAGGGCAGAGACCGTCCCACAGGGTGTTTTCTTCCCTGGTGGCTCAGACGGTAAAAGCGTCTGCCGGCAATGCTGGAGACCCAGGTTCAGTCCCTGGGTCAGAAGATCCCCTGGAGAGGGAAATAGCAACGCACTCCAGTATTCTTGCCTGGAAAATTCCACTCAGGCAGAACGAACGGGGAAGTGAGCTGGGACTCTGTGAATCTGGGTTCACCAGGGGAAGAGGAACATAAGGGTTTGTGCGTTGAGCTGTCACTCGTTGTGGTAGAACTTAGGGAAGAAAATGTGAACACGTGCGGAGATACGGCATTTTTGTACCAGGTCAGAAGTCTCCAAGGACGTTGACGGCGCTCGGCGACTTTGCTCTAGTGCGAGTCTTGTGTCATTAAAAGCTTGTGAAACACGAGCACGTTCTTTGGTAAATGAGTTTATAATCAAGGGCGTACGCCAGATGGCTAGTAACTAAGCATTCTGCCCTGAAAGCTGTGGTGTATGCTGGCACCCCCAGCGTAGGTCCGGTCTCCCCAAACAGCACCTTCGCGAGTTGTGCTCAAGTCTCGCCCCGCGCTCGGCGTGTGCCGTTTGGCATGACATGCACCCCAGGAGCGGTCTGTTTCTCACTTCTTTTAACAGTGAGTCCCATCCGGAGGTGCCTAGATGTCCTTGTCACGGAGGGACGTTACCCGTGGTGCGGGTGGGCAGAGACGTGGGCAGTGGTTGGGGGAGTTGGCCATCCTGTGAGCTTGACCAGAGCGTGGCTGCATGACAAGCGCGGGGCCTGGACGGTCGGTGTCGGCAGGAGGTGCTTGCGATTGGCCTTCCCGGCACCGCGGCCAGCAGCCGTCTTCTCCAGGCTGCCTTCTTCCGGAGCTAAAAGTGATAGAGGAAGTCCTCTCACCAGAGAGGGTGTCGTGTCATCACGGCCCCAGCCTGGTCAACAGAGCGCGTTGTGTGGCTTCATTCACACGCACACACGCTCATCTCTCACACACGACACATACACTCGTCTCAAACACACACTCATCTCACACACACACTCATCTCTCACACACTTAGCACATATACTCATCACACACACACATGCTCATCTCACAGTTACCACACACACCTTCATCTCACATACACACTCATCTCACACACATTTCTCACACCACATATACACACTCGTCTCACACACATCTCACACTTACCACACACCTTTATCTCACATATGCATTCATCTTAACCACACACACTCGTCTCACATATTCACTCATCTCACATGCACACTCATCTCACACCCACACACACACACATACACACCATTCCTGGCCAGTCACATTTTTCATTTGTGTGTCTATTTGCTCAAAAACACCGGCTGAGCAGCTAGTGTGTGCCAGGGGCCGAGCGAAGCCGCAGAAGGTGGTGTGAGTGTGTGACTGTGTGCTTTGTGCCCCCCGAGGACACACCTCAGGCGCTGCTGAGGAGCCGGGGCAGCTGTGGGTTCCTGCCTCCCACCGGCAGCCTTCTGGTGTGACCTGAGAGAGACTCCTGTTGCCTAGAATCTTTGAAAATCGACCCTGAGTAGATGCCTTGGTGATCAATTTGTCCCTTAGTTAAGTGTTAGTCACTCAGTGGTGTCCGACTCTGCGACCCCGCCAGGCTCCTCCGTCCATGGGATTCTCCAGGCAAGAATACTGGAGCGGGTAGCCATTCCCTCCTCCAAGGGATCTTCCCCACCCAGGGATTGAACCCGGGTCTCCTGCATTGCAGGCAGGTTCTTTACCATCTGAGCCACCAGGGAAGCCCAACCCTGAGTAGAGGTTCAACCACTGTTGCTCATCTAACTGATGCCCACTGGCAAAGTGAGGCCTGTTTTCTGTGCCTTACGGTCAGGACTTCCAGGTGAGCCGCTGGTAGCACAGTTTCTTTAGGTGCGACTTGTCGTCAAAACTGAGGCCGTGCCATTTTTGTAACTCCTCTGTCAGCCCTTACTCCTCTAACCTGGGGAACAATTAGCTTCCTGAAACGGCGTCTGCTTTCTCTCTGTTCAGGATATTGGCCGAGTGGCAGGACCTCCGATCCTCAACCCCATAGCCAACGAAGTCTACTTGAACTTTGAAAGCAGCACTCCTTGCCTGGCGGACCGGCATTTCAACTACACCTCGCTGATCACGTTTCACTGTAAGCGGGGCGTGAGCATGGTGAGTGAGCCCCGGTGTGCACGGTAGGAGTTGGTGTGTGGGTTGGCCAGCCAGAGCCAGAGACCCACGCAGCCTGTTTCGGATAAAGGCTGCCCATGTTCACAGCGCCTGCCTTGCACCGTGCAGTGTGTCACTGGTGTGTCAGATCATCTCAGGCCTTCAGTTCAGCAATAAGTAAGCCCACCCTGAGTGACCAGGGCAGATTTTGCACAAGGAGGCTTGTTGTAATTTAAAAACATGAAATGCTTGAGCAAAGAAGTAGCCTTCACCTTTGCCTGGAAGTGAAAGAAAGCGTTAGTCACTCAGTTGTGTCTGACTCTTTGCGACCCCATCAACTGTAGCCCGCCAGGCTCCTCTGTCTGTGGGATTCTCCAGACAAGAATACTGGAGTGGATAGCCATTCTCTTCTCCAGGGGATCTTCCTGACCCAGAGATCAAACCCTAGTCTGAACTGCAGGCAGGTTCTTTACTGTCCGAGTTACCTGCCTATCATCATACTAAAACGCCAACTTTGGTTTTCTTTCTTTAAATTTTAACATTACTGATTTTATTCTTGTTGGGAAGTCAGACATTTTGGTAGCTCTAATTGTTCAGGATGTAATTCATATTTCACAAATTAGCAAATGAAAGAAGGCCTTTGGGATAAAAGTATCATCAGTAGTTGTGATAGTGTACCATTTACCTTTAAGGAGGTGTTGGTTTTTCTTTTATGTGCAGTTACAAAACAGCTTCCATTAAAAAAGAGCGCTGTTTTGTTGTAAGGAGTTTTGCGTAAGTTTTCTCTTGCCCTCCCTCTGGGAACAGGAGATAAACCAGTAGTTCGCGGCCCCTGCTTAGTGATGACCTGGGAGGGCTGCCTGATGTCACGGGGCTCTGCAGGGGCAGGGTCCCCACTGCTGCTCCGCTGGCGAGCTCTGCGCTGGCCGCCTGGGTCTCAGCCCCTCTGCTGCCTTTTTATTTTCTATAGGCGTTTAGTTGAGGATGAGATGCTTGGGTGACGTCACTGACTCAGTGGACACGAATTTGGGCCAAGTCTGGGCGACAGTGAGGGACAGGGAGGGCTGATGCGCTGTGGCGCATCGAGTCGCAAAGAGTCGGCCACGACTTCGTGAGCAAACAACACAACAGCCTAGCCACTAACAGTGTTGTGGTCATTTCGGGTGAAGAGCGAAGGGACTCAGCCAGACACATACATGCGTCCGTTCTCCCCCAGGCTCCCCTCCCATCCAGGCTGCCGCTTAACACTGAGCAAAGGTCTCTGTGCTATGTAGCAGGTCTTTTTTTGGTTATCCATTTTAAATATAGCATTGTGTACGTGTCCATCGGAAACTCTAACTCTCCCTTCCCCCATACTTGTGCTTCTGAAATTCCTAAACTCTGGACCGCTTTCAAGTCCTTTGATGGGAATGGGCGATGTGGGTGAGTGGACGGTGGCAGGAAGTGGCTCACGGCAGCCTTCCCAGGACAGACAGTCCAGTAACGGAGAGAAGGGGAGACACAAAGGATTGCCAGCCTGGGCCTCTGCGTGGAGACCCCACGGCTCCTGGACCGACATGTCTCCCCTGTTCACACGTTGCCGGACGGGAGGGGAGTCCCGAATGACCAAGGTGCGGGCAGCCGTGCCGGCCAGCCCCTCTGTCTCTGTACGTGCGTCCGCGTGTCTCGGGGGTCTGGACGCGTGTCCTCAGGCCCACCCGGCCTCACGCTGGGTCCCAGAGCAGTGGAGTGCTGAGAGCGATGGGTGTTTGGGGGGGCTCAGAAGCAAGGCATCTCACGCTTCACGTGCAGTCAAGTTCAGAGAGACTTTTAATGAAATTTTCTTCCCCCGCGTTTTTTATCTTCAGTGGAAATACTTCCTCCACGTACATTAATAGAAAAATGCATTCTCAGCAACAATTAATGAAATTCCTCATCTGTTTGTATGGCTGCTGCTGAACGAGGGAGGGGAGGCAGTAAGGACGTTGATGGATATTTATTTAGATACTCGGCCTGTGGAATGTCCGGCTGGATCGTGTCTCGCCCTTAGTATAAACATCCCCTCAGTCTCTAGAGACGTGGGTGGGGACGACCCCTCGAATGTACAGGAAACACTTGCTCCCTCCTCTGCAGCCGGAGACTCTCGGTGTCTCAGGCTTCCCTGTCACAAAGTTTAAAGACGCCCCCCCCCCCCCCCCCCCCCCCCTTTTCCTCTGAGCTGGTAGTCTAGACTGCTGGCATGCTAAGTGCAGGGGCACAAGGGTCTGAGGGTGCGGCAGGGAGTTGGGTGCAGGTAGGCCTGCCTGGCAGGGCTGCTGCTTGCCTGCCCCTCGCGAGGACGGTGGCTCCCCGCTCTTGGAGAAAGTCCTTGTGGGTCACACGGGGCCCCTGGTGGTCTGGGAGCATCTCCGAGCCCACAGTGCCCCGGGCAGGGGTCTCCGGTCCTGCGGGGGAGCAGGGAGGTTACTGTGCTTGTTAATCCACGTGGATTTCACACCTGGGCACTGCCCCCGCCCCCTCAAACAGGGGACTCCGAAACTGCTGAGGACCAGTGACTGCGACTTTGTGTTTGAGTGGGAGACCCCGCTGGTCTGTCCCGATGAAGTGAAGATGGAGGGCTGCTCCCTCACGGACGAACAGCTGTACTACAGCTTCAACCTGTCCAGCCTCTCCAAGAGCACCTTCAAGGTAATGCCGCGCCCTGGAGCCCGCGACCTCGGGGCCCCTGCCACCTGGCTCCACTCTCACGCTCCTCTGTGTGTTATAACGTGGCCTCCGTGAGCGCTGGGGAATCTGAGGCCCCTCAGGCACCGTGGGGGTCAAGGGACGGACAGGGGTGGTCCTCACTCTGTCCCCTGTGTGGGCTCGACCTGCTGAGGGCGCTGGACAGCGTGCCAACCAGTCACGGCTCGTACCCGAGCTGTGCTGCATGGTTCAGAGTGAGTCTTTCTCGTGGGCTGGGCGGGGATTCGGTCATTTGGTTGGAAGGATCACGGGGCTCTTCCACCTCACAGATGGAGAGCAGGAGGCTGCTCAGGGCCGTGAGTGACCACGTGCCCAAGGGGGCGGGGCAGGCAGAGGCCACGTGGCTCCGCCTCTGCCTGCTGCCCAGAGACCGCCACACCCGCCCGCCCCGACCTGAGACCCATTTGGGTGTCAGGGGCTGGTCTCGCCCCAGCCTGAATGTCGGGGGACTGTGCGTTAGGCTTCAGAGGCTGGGGCCCACGTCCCTGTAACGTAGACGTTACTGAGTCACACGGCTGTGGACCAAGCCTGCAGGATCCCAGCGCCTTCTGGCGTGTGGCAGCTGGTGAGCGGTGAGCTCTGGGTCGTACGCCCAGGTGCCAGCCATCTGGCTCCCGAACAAGAGACCGTGCCTGGGTGCAGGTCCTCCGGACGCATGTGTGGCAGCTTAGAGCCTGCAGAGGCGGGGCGGCCTGGGAGGAGAACCATGTTTAGTTAGGTCGTGGCTGCTCTGTGCTCAGTCCCGAGCTGTCGGCACTCCGGAGAGGAGATGTAGGGCTTCGGGTAGGGGGTGTGCAGCCGGAGGCCCGGGGGGGTGTGGTCGGCCGAGCTGCACCAAGAGGCATGGTCTCGGCGAGGAGGGATGTGCCTGGGAGTGGCCAGGGCATCGCGCTCTGCATGGGGGGAAGAGGAGGGTGAGCACCCAGGTGCGTGCATGGCCCGTGGACGGAGCCCCTCTTTCCTGCTCGCGCCCCCGCCTCCCGCCAGTGCTGGCCCTGCCCCCCCTCCAGAGACCCGGTCACAGCGTGGGGCGGTGTCTCTGCAGGTGACCCGAGGCCCCCACACCTACAGCGTGGGGGTGTGCACTGCGGCCGCAGGCCTGGACGAAGGAGGCTGCAAGGACGGTGCTGTCTGCCTCCTGTCCGGGAGCAAGGGAGCATCTTTTGGGCGGCTGGCGTCCATGAAGCTAGACTACAGGCACCAGGACGAAGCCGTCATTCTGAGTTACGCCAATGGAGACATTTGCCCTCCGGGTAAGTCTTCGCGGGCAGGTGGAGTGTCCGTTCTCAGTAGACTTGGAATTAGACCTGGCAGCAGGAGGGAACTGAGGAATGATGCTCCCAAAGCCGTGAGCTCTAGCGCACGGGTCGGTCCACCCTGCCAGCGCTGGGTGTGAGTGTTCGGGCCCACGAGCCGTCAGTCGGTTTAGGGGGGCTTTCCACGGGGAGTCGTCACTCAAGGTGACCGCCCCTGGCCGGGCATAGCCAACGTGGTGCGGATGATCGGGGTCACTCCGATTTCTCCTTTCCAGAAACCGAGGACGGCGACCCGTGTGTGTTCCCCTTTGTGTTCAACGGGAAGAGCTACGAGGAGTGTGTCGTGGAGAGCAGGGCCAGGCTCTGGTGCTCAACCACCGCCAACTATGACAGAGACCACGAGTGGGGCTTCTGCAAGCACTGTGAGTGGGCACGCGGGCCCCGCCGGAGGGCTGGCTTCGTGCTCAGATCTTCCTGGACCGGGCACGTTAATGGCAGTGCTTCTGTTGTGTGTGGTGCTTTCTCACCAGAGCTGTTTTCCGTAAAGAAAGTCGTTTTTAATTGCTCTGTGGGGCCAGGGGTCAGATAGGTGTGGGGCGGGCAGCTCACCCCCTCCCCAACTCCAGGGGCTCGTGTCCACACGGCAGTTTTCAGCTCCAGTGGCTCACGTCCACACCCGTTAGAACCGTTGCTGTCCCAGGTCTGTAGGGTGGTGGGGGGTCATCAGGTCTGCAGGGCCTCACCTCCTGACCGTCAGCTCTGTGGCGGGCTGGGCCAGGTGGCGGGGGGTCTCGGCGCCCTTGCTGCTGCGGAGAGAACGGACACGCGAGAGTCCTAGTAACACGCGGGGCACGACAGATGTGGGTTCTCAAGGGAAGTGACGTGACGAGTGCACGAGAAGCTGTTTAGTTCTTCTAAGTAGCCACCTAACCAAGTGATATGTGTTAAGGAATTAGGCTTCCGTGGTGGCTCAGACAGGAAAGAAGCTGCCTGCAATGCAGGAGACCCGGGTTCAATCCCTGGGTGGGAAAGAGCCCCTGGAGAAGGGAGCAGCAACCCACTCCAGTGTTCCTGCCTGGAAAATCTCATGGACAGAGGAGCCTGGCGGACACAGTCCCTGGGGTCACAAAGAGTTGGACACGACTCAGTGACACACACACGAGGAATTAGAAACATTAAGTCTACGAGGGACTACTGCAGCCTTCTTTGGAGACTTATTACGACAGGACCCTTTTCCTGGTAGATTAGATGACACAGTTTTAGGTTATTAACGGGATTCTTATCATTGCTATTTGTATCGTTGGTATTCCTGCGTTAATCAATTAATACCTGCTTGCAAGGAATTGCACTGTTGCTGTGGGGTGGTTAAGTGCGGGAGGGGAACTTGGTCCTAATTTTAGGGTTGAAACGGGAATGAAACACAGGCAACGGGGAGTGGCCGGGGTTGGACAGCGCCCCTCAGCGCCAGCGCCGTGGAGGGGGGGACCCCGGACGAGCGCAGGCCAGCCCAGGGGCCGACGCTCGTCTGTGTGCCGCCCCAGCCACCAGCCACCGGACGTCCGCCATCATCTTCAAGTGCGACGAGGACGCCGATGTGGGGCACCCCCAGGTCTTCAGCGAGGTGCGTGGGTGCGAGGTGACCTTTGAGTGGAAGACGAAGGTGGTCTGCCCCCCGAAGAAGATGGAGTGCAAGTTCGTCCAGAAGCACAGGACCTACGACCTGCGGCTGCTCTCGTCTCTCACCGGCTCCTGGTCCTTCGTCCACGACGGAGCCTCGTGAGTACCTCCCGCCCCCGCTGGCCGCGTCCGTCTCAGGCCCGGCGCTTCAAGCTCTGATTCTGAAGGCGGGACAGCCTCGGGCCTCTGCTCAGGCAGGCCTGGTGCGTGCCGGGTGGTTTGGAAGCAGAGGCAACTAAAGCCAGCCTTGAGATCCCAAAGCATCTGGTGAGCAGCTGCGGGCCTGATAGAATCAGTCGTGGTTTGGTTCTTGTCTGGGACGCCGTTCATGTTGGCTCAGTCAGTAAAGAATCTGCCTGTAGTGCAGGTGGCCCAGGTTCCATCCCTGGGTCAGGAAGATCCCTTGGAGAAGGAGATGGCAACCCACTCCAGTATTCTTGCCTGGAGAATCCCATGGATGGAGGACAGAGAAGCCTGGGCAGGCTACAGTCCATGGGGTCACAAGAGTCAGACATGACTTAGCAACTAAGCCATCTCTCTGTGTTGGGTTGGTGGGGTGTTAACTCCCCCAGCTTTGCTGCCCCGAGTACCTCGGCCATGCTGGCCTGACCGCTCCACACTAGAGCCAGGCGCACGTCCGCCCTCGCCACAGTGGGGAGCATGGACTCGGAGGCCTCGGAAGCCTGGGGACCGGGGACACCTCACCAGGGTTTGAGCTGCTGCCTGCCCTTACTCTAAGCCGCCCGAGTCTCAGGCATGCCTGTGTTTTCAGCTTCCACCAGCTCTCTGGGCTTTGTTTACCCAGAGACCCGGGTCAGGACTTCGTCCAGAGGTGCTGGCAGACGTTCCAACGGTAGCCTCTTCTGAAAGGGTGGGAAGAGCTGCCCCAAAGTGGGTCAGGACAGACACGGACCTTGTCTCCCGCCGTGTCGTTCTGCAGGTACTACATCAACCTGTGTCAGAAAATATACAAGGGGCCCCAGGACTGCTCGGAGAGAGCCAGCGTGTGCAAAAAGAGTGCCTCTGGTGAGGCTCAGGTCCTCGGGCTCGTTCACACGCAGAAGCTGGACGTTGCAGGTAAGGCCGGGCCCTGTCCTGCGTTAGTGTGAGTTGAGTCTGAGTTGGGAAGGTGAGGGTGTCGTCCTGCGACGGGAGGGTCAGCGCCGGCTTCCGTGGGGACCTGCAGGTGTTCTGTTCTCTGTCACCGGTTCTCAGGCAGCCTGGCGCCTCCTGAAGCATGGGAATAAGCACCGCCTTGGGTTCCCTGAGACAGCTGGCCTCTGTCTGTGTCTAGAGGGCTGGGTGGTCTTGGGAAGGCTCTTGGGCTCGGGAAGGGGGCAGGATGTCCAGGGTGCCTCTGAGTTCCTTCTCCGGCTCTGGGTCGAGTGCCTGAGTCTCCCTGTACATGTGCACGGGTTTATTTGAGAGAAGCCGGACGACAAACACAAAACCTGGTCAGGACCATCCAGATACATCCTTGTAAATGTCTTAATAATTTGGAATTGCAAAACGAAGTTCTTTGTTAATAGTTCTGATGGAAAATTCCTCTTTCAGTTGGTTGTCGAGTGAAAAAGTCTGTTTCATCGTGCAAAGAGAAAAGGTTGGGTTTTCTTAGTTTAGGGTCAGTCAGGGGTGGTGGGAGGGACAAGAAAGAAAACCGTCACTGTGCCTGTTCGGCTGCAGGAAAGGGAGGGGGTCCCCGGGGTGGGGTTCCCCAAGCTGTCATGGTTAAAGCACAGGGAGACTTAGTCTGCTGGAGCTGCTGAAATGGAGAAAGGCAATTCTGGAGGACCACAGTCACCCTGGAGAGAAACCCTGACTCTGCAGGTTGGAAGTGGGGGTGAAGTCACCCCCTGCCTGGGCCCCAGCAGGAGTGTCCAGACCTCCCAGCCCATGACCTTGGAGACCGTGGTTGTTGCCGCCATGAAAGGCAGCGGGGCCTGAGGGTGGTTTTCTTCCTGTGTCTCGTCGTCATCTGGATGTCTGACGCCGGTCTTCCTGCAGTTTTCCACAGCTGAGTGCAAAGACTAGGAGCTTGAAGCCTCGTAAAAAGCATAGTGAGACCTCCTGTGCTCTGACTCACCAGCTGGGATCTTAACTCTCAGGCCCCAACGGGACAGCCGTGTGAGGCCCGTCACCGTGACCCCCCTTCTCTTAGGGGACATCACCTTATGGGGTGGAGAGACGGACCCTTACCACAGGAACCACCAGTCCTCAAGCGCTGTGTTTCTTACGTGTGTGCGCATGTGTGTGTAATATATGTGTGTGTACCCGTGTAACCCTCCGTAGTTCTCCAGGTCCGCGTCTCAGTCCCCTTCTCAGGCTGAGTGCCTGAGGCCTGGAAGGTCCAGAGTGCTGCCCGTCGTCTGCGGGGGAAGCAGTTCGTCACGACCTCCACCTGTTGTTCCCATAGTCTAGAAGTTTAAGAATTTCTCTTTGAAGCTATGAACCTTCCAGAATTTTCCAGAGATGCTCAGTTATTTATAACAAATTCACCCAGAGTGACTTTGACCATGACTGGGGCTGGGAGCCTGGGTCTCTCTCACCCCTCAGCTCCCCTTGAGCAGCCCCTGTGCCTCGGCCGTGCCTGGAGAAGACCTGGCAGCTGGGACTGCCCGTTCTGGGCCCACTGCCTCTAAGGACATGGGTTGGGCCATGTGAGTGCCAGGCCCGAGGCCTGCCCTGTGCTGAGAGCCGGGCCCGAGGACTGCCCTGTGCTGAGAGCCAGGCCTGAGGACCGCCATGCCCCAGCCCCTGGAGCCACCGTCTGTCCACTGGGCAGGGCCGGGCTTGGGTGTTCCCAGGGCAGCTCTCAGAACCTCTGGCCCCTGGGAGCTGGGCGGCTGAGAGCGTGTCCCCGCTCTCCTTGGCCCCTGCGGACTGGGGCCCTGTTGGTTCCTTGGCCATGTCCTCTTCAGAAGCAGGAGGAGCTCCGTGTGGAGCCAGGAGACCGAGAAGACCAGAGCAGTCCTGTCCTGGCCGTCACCCTGCGGGGTGGAGGTCTAGCACCTGCCCTGTTCTTCCCGGGCACCAGGGTGGCACAGAGATAGCAGGGAGCTGGGCACCTCGGGCTGCCGCCCACCTGCGGTCCAGCCCTGCATGCACGCCTTGCGGGGGGCTCCCCGCTCAGCCCTGAGCCGCATGCTCTAGGGGTCTCCCTGTCACACAGGTGAGGAGACGGCTCACGGGTAGGGGCTGAGGGGTAAGCCCTGGTCTCCTCCAGCCACGCAGGGTAGCGACGCAGGCCAGCGAGTCACCAGGCTTGGCTGTGCTGACCACCGGGGCGATGAGTCTCCAGAGCGACTTCTGACCTTGAGGCTTCTAGGATGCCCTAGAGATAACGCCAGTTCGACGGTCTGTGTTTCAGATGACAGAGTCATCGTAACGTACTCCAAAGGCCACCGGTGTGGGGACAATAAGACGGCATCCACTGTTATCGAGCTGACCTGTGCCAAGACAGTGGGGCGGCCTTCGTTCACGAGGTGAGGGTGCGGGGTCCTCCCCGGGGGTGCTGGGCGCTGGCTGGGCTGGGCCCCTGTCAGAGCTCCTCCCCGCAGTTCCTGCTTGGCAGCTTCATGTGCGTGCCGCAGAGAGGACACTGGGGTTGTCACAGTGGTGAGGGGGGGACTGGCCCCCGAGACCCCTGGCCTGGTGGGGCCAGGGCTGCCCCTGCAAGGGAGGAGTCCTGGATTGGAGGCTGGGACCCATACAGGAGACAAGCAGTTGCATAAAGTGGGATTTCACCGGGCTCTGTCTTGAATGTCACAGTGTAAACAAAAGGAGCTTCCCTGATGGGGGCCGCCCACCTGGAATGCTCTTGTGTTTTGCTGGAAATCTCTGCGTCTGGTGCTGGGAGGGCATTTGGCCAGCAGAGGGAGCGTGTGAGATGCGGTTGGTGGACAGACCCGCTTCCTTCCAGAAGCGGGGCTCCAGAAAGGGGCGGCCCAGGCACTGCTTGTAAAGCAGGCTTTCAGAGACCTGGGAGCAGATCTTCCCAGCGGTTAGACGTTGCCCAGTTTCTAAATGTAAAAAAATCTACGCGTTGACGTGCTTGCCTGCTTGGTTTCCACGCAGTGGTTGGGCTGGATGGTGTTGGGAAGGGAGATGAAGCTGCCCTCCCAGCCCGGGACGGCTGCCCCCTGGCTGGGGGCGGGCAGGGCTGGGGAGGGGGGGCTCCCAGGGCGAAAGGGCAGCCGTGACCGTGGCCCCCGTGCCCCTGCAGGCTCGACGCCGAGAGCTGCACCTACCACTTCAGCTGGGACTCGCGAGCGGCCTGCGCCGTGAGGCCTCAGGAGGTGCAGATGGTGAACGGGACCATCACCAACCCCGCCAATGGCAGGAGCTTCAGCCTTGGGGACATTTACTTCAAGTAAGCGGCCCGATTTGCGGGAGCACCGCCCCGTAACGCCCCAGTCTCTGCCTGGCTGAGGGCTGCGGGATGAAGGGCCCGTGTGTAGGCCTGTTTTCATTACCGTTTCCAGTTACCGTTCACGTCTCGTTCAAACAGGGGGCAGGCATTGCTTAGCTGTCGAGTCAAACCCCAAAGATGGTGAGGTCTCTTGAGTGTGAAAATAATGTCGCTCCTCCTCTTGCTATTTGTGATAAGCCCAGAGGTCGGAGCTGGAACCTTCTGGAACGATTTTTGATGAGGAACCTTCTGGCTTTACTAGTTTTTTTTTTTTAAGTTTCTTAGCAGCATCGCTAGGTGGGTCACGGGATCCAGGGCTGTCCCCGAGCCCTTTTCTGTCTCCTCAGACGATTCAGCGCCTCTGGGGACATGAGGACCAATGGGGACAAGTACGTGTACGAGATCCAGCTCTCGTCCATCACCGGCTCCAGCAACCCCGCGTGCTCTGGGGCCAACATCTGTCAGAGGAAGGCCAACGACCAGCACTTCAGTCGCAAAGTTGGAACCTCCGACCAAACCAGATACTATGTTCAAGGTAATTCTCTCTACCCGTGTGCCACGTTTAGCTTCCTCGGAGGAGCATTAACCTTTTCATGAATACACACTCCCTCCGGTTCAAATGTCAGATCAGTTTTAGCACAGTAGCCCCAGGTAGAGTCCTGCATCTTGTGGACTGAGCAGTGTGTGTCAGAGTCCAGCAGTTCACTGTCGGGAAGATTTACATCCTAAACAAATGTGCAAAGCCTGGTCTAAACCAGAGGTGGTGAGGTGGGCGTGGAGGACCCTTTGGTTTGGTTTTCATCACGATGCTTCTTTATTTTGAAACTTCAGATGTTATTAGGGAAGGGTAAGAGATTTTGCATTTGTCAAAAGGATGCAAAGCAACCTGGCCCAAGTGTTCGGGGTGGGTGTGGAGGAAGGCCTTCCACTCCCTGGATGGAGCTGTGTCCTTGTTTCTTTTTTCCCTTCGTTTTTGTTGAGATATAACTGACATACCATAGCTCAGATGGTAAAGAATCTCCCTATAATGCAGGAGACCTGGGCTCACTCCCTGGGTTGGGAAGATCCCCTGGAGAAGGAAACAGCAACCCACTCCAGTATTCTTGCCTGGAGAATTCCATGGACAGGGAGCCTGGGGGCTACAGTCCATGGGGTCGCAAAGACTCAGACACGACTGAACAGCTAACACTGTATAAGTTTAAGGTATACAGAATAACGGTCTGACTTATATACGTCATGAAATGATTGTCACAGTAAACTTAGTGAATGTCCATCATGTCCTATAGGTGCAAAACTAAAGAAGTAGAGAAAAAAAATTCTTATTCTTTTTATAGTGAGAACTCTTAGGATTTATTCTTCTAACACACAGCAGTGTTCTTTGTATTTAGCATGCGGCGTGTGGCATCCTGAGCATCACACCGCTGGTAACTGCAGATCTTAGCTCCTTTTATGTGAGTTTTGTCGGTTTGTTTCTGAAGCGTAATCGGCTTGCCATGCTGTGTTAGCCCCAGTTATACGATGTAGTGTTTTTAACGTTTCCGTACATTTCAGAATCACCACCACGCTAGGTGTGGTTGTCATCTATCACCACGCAAAGAAGTGACACGATTGTTGACTGTATTCCCACACTCTGCACTCCATGTGTACAGTCCCTTAGTGTGCCGCTGGACATTTGTACCTCCTCATCCCCCTCACCCCTGTCTTTCCTAATTCCTTCTTGACCTGCCATGTGTTTTTGTTTCCAACAGCTAGTCTTTATAAACCATTTCATTGTTTGATTTTTGAACCAGGTGAATGAACTTGCTTTTTTTTAAACAGTTAAATGTGTTTACAAAACCAGCTGACTTTTGACCTCAAAGGGCTCCTGAGCGATTCCCCGAGAGGAGGGGAGCGGGTAGCTGCTCCCTGAGTAGGTGCAGTCTCGGAGAAGTTTCCAGGCGCAGGTACTAAACAAGCCAGTCTCTGCACTTGGCAGCACCCACCTGCGCTGGGCGGAGCCCTGCCGGGTCAGCCTGGCTCGCATGCATGCTTCCCCATCAGGAGCACCTGCAGGCACCGTGCCACCTCTCTTTGGGCCTTCCTGCAGGCCCACCTCGGCCTGCCCCCCACCACCTCCCCACTGCCACAGCCAGCTCAGGGCTCCCTTCTCTCACCCAGGGGCACTGCCGCTGGTGTGTCTGCAGCAGCGGTCCTGCTCCACGCCGCAGCCCTGGTCAGGGAGGGGCCCCATTACCAGGCTGAGGACCCTGTGTCTGTAAGGCCTGTGTCTAGTCCAGTTGGCCTCCTGCAGTCCCCAGGCTTAGAGAGCGTGTGTGTCTGTGTGTGCGTGTGCATGCATTTATTCTGGGTTAATTGAATCCCTTTCATACCTTTTCACTCCATCCACTCACCAGCAGGAGGAAATAGGTTTCAAGACCTTTGTCCCCATGTCAGGAAGAACTGCAGTTTAGCCCCACCCCGCCACGCGACTGCATTCATTCGCGCGGGTGAGGGCGGGAAGCCTCCAGGCCCATCTCTGGCGGAGGTTCGGTGTCGCCACCCTGGCCCCTCACCAGCCTTGTGGGTTTGTGTCCACACTGCAGCCTGTGGGGCAGCCCTCCTGGGGCGCGGCCCAGCCGGGTACATATGAGTGAGGATCCCTGGGGTCTCCTGAGCCCAGCCCACACAGCCAGCCTCAGGGCTGGCCTCCACTCCACCCACTGCAGCCCCTGGCCCTCCAGCGGGGGCCGACTGTGGACCGGCCCCCAGGCTGTCCTCACGAGGCAGGGTCACCACGGGCCCCCTCACGCCTCACACCAGCTGCATGTTCAGGGGGCGCTCCTCAGGTGTGATAATTCGTTAGACCCTCGCTATGAAAAGCTGTCTAAGTCATGCTTACAGTTCATTACAGCAAAGGGATATAAATTAAGACCAGGCAGCGGGAGAAGCCAGGAGGGTGAAGCCCAGGAGGGAGCCAGGCGCTTCTCGTGTCTTCTCCCCGTGGAGTCAGGAGGTGTTACATGTAAGCGTGACACTGTGGATGTGTGACAACACGCACGGAGCTCAGGAGCTAACCAGGGAGGCCACCCATGCCTCCATGTCCAGGCGTTTATTGATTCTTCTAGTGTATGCTTGACTGCTTAGTCAGTTTTTTAGTTGGTTTGCTGACTGGTTGGTTAACTGGTTAATTTGGTTGGTTGACTAGTTGACTGGTTGGTTAGTGGTTGGTTGGTTGGTTGACTGGTTCGTTGATTAGTGGTTGGTTGACTGGTTGGTTGGTTGATTAGTGGTTGGTTGACTGATTAGTTGGTTGGCTGACTGGCTGGTTGTTTAGTTGGTTGGTTGGTTGACTGATTTCCTTGTTGATTGGTTGCCTACATGGTGAACACTGGTGTCCAGATGGACTGAGACATGTGGCCAGCCCCTGTTCCACATCATGTTGTTTGCTGAGGACAAAGGCCAGACCTGTTTTAGGGCAAGGTTCAAGTCTCTCCCACTTCCTCACTTAGGGCAGGGGCTCCATATTGTGTGTGAGCAGCTGTGAAGAGCTCATCTGGGACATGAGATGAAAGACCTTTATGTCTGATTTTAATTTCTCTGCAGACCTTTTACAGATGATGAAGAGGTAAACTTAGCCTGCTGTTGAAGTACCCGTGGTAATGGTGCTGTGCCTGCCTTTTTGATAGATGGCGACCTGGATGTGGTGTTTGCCTCGTCCTCCAAGTGTGGAAAAGACAAGACAAAGTCTGTGTCCTCCACCATCTTCTTCCACTGTGACCCCCTGGTGAAGGACGGGATCCCCGAGTTCAGCCACGAGACTGCCGACTGCCAGTACCTGTTCTCCTGGTACACCTCTGCGGTGTGTCCACTGGGGTAAGTGGGGTGCTGGCCTGCAGTGTCCCCCCAAGCCTGGAGCACCAAGGCTGGGTCCCAAGATGAGTTGTTGTGAGGGAGAGGTTGTTACCTGGGTCACGACCCTGTGTCTTCCCAGAGCAGAGTCGTGGTCCTGGAAGACAAGGGCGGATGGTGTGTCCTCCTAAGTCTCTGCTCTAGAAGTGCCTTTGTGCCCTCGGGGTCCCGCAGCAGGGTCAGCAAGGCTGGAGGGGGGCGAGGCGTGTTCCCCAAGGTAGCTCTCCTCGTCCCCTTAGCGATGGAGGCTCGTGTGGTCGAGGCAGTGTCTTCTCGCCTTTCCCGATCCCCTGCCTCAGTCTTATCATCAGAGGGGTTTGTCCGTGGTGGTGCTCCAGGCTGGTGGCGCTTGTCTTCCTGGGTGCGGGTATGCACAGTCAGGGCCCGCGCCTGGGCCGGGCCTTGCCCGGTGGGGGGCTGAGCACTGTCGTCTCCCTGCAGGGCGGGCTTCGACGGGGAGAGCGTGGAGGACGATGCCCAGGAGCACAAGGGGCTCTCGGAGCGCAGCCAGGCGGTCGGGGCGGTGCTCAGCCTGCTGCTCGTGGCACTCACCGGCTGCCTGCTCACCCTGCTGCTGTATAAGAAGGAGCGACGGTAGGAGAGGGGAGGGTCTGGGAGCCAGGCCGGAGGCTCAGAGCCGAGCCCTGGCCTCCTCTTCTTGAGCCCTTGAGGCTCTGGACGCTGTGTCGTGCCTGACCCCTGCCCTTCAGAGGGGGAGCACGTACGAGGTGCCGGCTGTGACCTCACCCCAGCCATAGTCTCCCCTTTGGCGGGGGGGGGGGGGAACGGTCTCGTCACTCACAGGCAGGCCTGCGGGCTTCACGCCACCCGTGAACCAGGCCCAGGGCTCTGCGTGTGCCCTGTCCCAAGGGCAGGGATGGGCCAGCTCGGGGGCCCCCTGTCTCCCCCCTCACCTGCCCAATGATCCAGAGGCAAATGAGAGGGTCAGGACGTGCTGACCACCACCACCCCGGCCCCAGATGCCGTCAGTTGGAAGCAGGAGAGGGGCAGGAGGTCTGGGTGTGAGCTGGCCCAGTAATCTCAGCACAGCCATGGCATGGGGGAATCCGGGGTGGGGCAATTCCAGCCTGGAGTAACTGGAACCCCCTTTCTAGGGAGATGGTCGTGAGCAGGCTCACCAACTGCTGCCGCCGGAGCGCCAACGTGTCGTACAAGTACTCGAAGGTAAGGCCTGCTGAGGCCTCGGCGGCTCCCCGCGCCCTCCCCACCCCCCCAGACACACACACGGCTCTCCTGTCGAGGAAACTTGTCATCGCAGGCCGTTGGAACCGACAGGGAAAACCGTCTCCGTAGCTCTCAAGCTGAACACATTCTCTGTCCTTTCTTCTTCAAGGTCTTCTCACTGTGGTGGCAGCTCATTTCTTAACGGCAGTTAATACTCAGATCACTTCTACTTTTTTGGCTCTTCTGTAGGAAACAAGGCAATGAAAATTGTAGTGCCTCTGGCATTTGGATGATTTCCTTTGGTTAAGTTTCTAGAATTTGAGCCCAGGTGGTGTAAACGCACTCGTGGCTCTTGGTTGTCCTGTCTAGAATTTGAGCCCAGGTGGTGTAAACGCACTCGTGGCTCTTGGTTGTCCTGCCAGCTGCTTTCTAGAAGGTCTCCCTCAAGGCCACGCATCCACGTGGGGTGCTCCACGTGGCTCCTCTCACCCGCTGCATGCGCCCCACCCCCCAGGGCTCCTGGAGCAGAGGGGCCCGCCCGGACCCCGGCTGCCTCCGACGGACCTCCGCAGGCGCTGGCGGTTGCCAGCCTTCCCCTTCCTCTCCCTGCTGGGGTTCCTGGGACCTGCGGGTTTTAGGGGGGTGGTCGGACGAGGTCTCGGGCGGGCCCACGTCCGCGCGCTGTCCCGGCAGGTGAACAAGGAGGAGGAGGCAGACGAGAACGAGACGGAGTGGCTGATGGAGGAGATCCAGCCGCCGGCGCCGCGGCCCGGGAAGGAGGGCCAGGAGAACGGCCACGTCGCCGCCAAGACGGTGGGAGCCGCCGACGCGCTCAGCGCCCTGCACGGCGACGAGCAGGACAGCGAGGACGAGGACGAGGTCCTGACCCTCCCCGAGGTGAAGGTGCGCCCCCCGGGCAGGGTGCCCGGGGCCGAGGGCGGGCCCCCGCTGCGGCCCCTGCCGCGGAAGGCGCCGCCGCCGCCGCGGGCGGGCGACCGGCTGGGGCTGGTGCGCGGGGAGCCGGCGCGGCGGGGGCGGCCCCGGGCGGCGGCCTCGCCGGTCAGCGCCTTCCACGACGACAGCGACGAGGACCTGCTGCACGTCTAGGCCGGCGCGCGCCGCCTGCGACCGAACCCGACGGGACTCCGAGATGCTTCTGTCCTTGGCCTTTACGAAGCTGTTCACAAAAGGGAAGCGTGTTGGTGGGGGAGGAGGGGGCGCGGCGCCCACCCCGGCTGTCCCCAGTCCTGCCCTGGCCCTGCCCCGGCGGGCTGCCGTGCGCTCCGGGGGCGCCGGGCCGCCGCGTCTGCGGCCGAGGGCTGCGCTCGAGGAACACGCTTGCTGCTTTAGGCCCTGTAGGGTATTTGATCATTATATTTTAGCATTTAAATCTCTCCTCCTATTTATTGACTTTGACAATTACTCAGGTTTGCGAAAAAGGAAAAACAAAAAAAAAACAACAAAAAAAACACCAACAGTTTTTTCCTGCCGGCAGGGGGTAACCTTGCCTGTCCCCCCTGTAAGCGAGGGGGAGGCTGTGGGCGCGCCCAGACGCTTGGAACTGGTTCACGCTGTATGCTCTCAGTTAGACTCCACCACTCTGTCTCTTCTCCCTTTTGCTTCTGTGGCGTCAGGGCACGCGCGTGCGTGCGCACACGCGTGGGTCCCGAGTTGCCTGGGCTGTGGAGGGGGCCGCCCGCTCGCTGCCTCTCGAGTCAGTAACAGCTGCAGCTTTTTTTTTTGCATGATGTCTTCGATCCCAGGTGCACAGAGCACATTTAGCAGTATTTCTCTCGCCAGCTGGTGAAGTCAAACAACCCACCCAAAGATTGGTGTGTGTGTGTGTGTGTATGTATGTGTGTGCGTGTGTGTGCGTGCCTGTGTGCGCACGTGTGTGTCTGAGAGAATGGAGTTGAGATGTCAGACTTTTTTCCAGACTTGGGGTGTAGGTCTCACCTCTTCAGGTTCTCATGATACCACCTTTACTGTGCTTATTTTTTTAAGAAAAAAAAAAAGTGTCTATCGACCATTCGATCTATAAGAAGCCTTAATTTGCACAGTGCGTGACTCACGGAAGTTGCATGAAAGCCAGTGGGCCAGGCTCTCGCCCCAGCCTTGCACTTGGATTCCCGCCCCGGGCACGGCCGAGGCCGGCCACCCGGTCCGCAGGACGGGAGGGGGGACCGCTGTCCTTCCCCGGCTGTTGGCGCCTTTCTCTGAAGTGTTTAACGAATGACTTTTCTGGCATTTATAGAGCTGTATATAGACTCAGTGGTATTCATATCTTGGAAAGCCAACCAACCCGCAGGGTTCCTGGGTTTGTACTCTTGTTTGGCTAGCTTATTTGATTTCAACATGAGTGTATTTTTAAAAGTTGATTTCTTTCCTCATTTTTTTTCCAATCAAATTTACTGTAATATAAAGTATTCAACGATTTGAATAAAAGATAAATTATTAACTGGGTGGTCCTGCTTTCTCCCCTTGAGTGAAAAGCCCCAGAGTTTGCTGCTGCGTCCAATACCCTCTCTGCGCCTCCTGTTGCAATCCAGAAGCAGTCGTGTGCAGGTGTTGGCTGACCCCTCACGAGTCTCCCCGATTGTAGATGCTCACTCGAGGCCCATGGGGGCCTCTGTCAGCTTCACCCACACCTGGCTCTTCCTCCCTCCAAGAAAGCAGACCTCAGGGTGTTTTTTTTTTTTAACAAAACAGCCACCGTAAGTGCAGATCCCACAATCCTGGTATACAGCCCAGGCTTAACATGGAGCAGGGAGTGGGGCTTCTCTGGCATGAATCTGGTTTCCACCTGAAATGACCGACTAGTAACGAGAGCTTCCTGGATGTTACTATGAAGACAGACTGAGCAGGGAGTATGATGTCTGACTATAGACTTACCGGAGTCAGTGTCCTTCCTTTTTGCTGATTCTCTGATTATTTCCAGTTGGAGCGACTGTTTTTCTCTTGAGGACTTTACAGGATCTCTTCTGAGGTGAACAGACCGGGGCCTTACAAAGGTTTACGTTGTGAGCCCATGGTTGCTGGTTCTTGGACGCTGTGTCCAGGGAACTGTCGTCCAAGCCACTCCCTTTACACTAAGACACAGGGGCCCTCTCTGCCCAGAGGAGCACTCGCGGGCCCTGTGGGTGAACTTGATGGCTCTTCGTTGGCACCTTTGGCCGTCTGCCCTGGTGGCCAGCTCATGCTGGCCGCAGGGCGACGAGGAAGTGACCACGCGTGTGAAGTATTCGCTCATGCTCTTTTCTTGAGCACCTGAGTAATCTCGTCTCCTGAGCCCCTCCAAATAGACTTAATAGTCTGTCCCGGCTGTGGTCATAGGAAGTTTGGGAAAATGCTCCCCGACAGCAAGTAAGAATTACAACCTTCACGAGTCTAATTTAGTTTTCCTTTTAACTAAAATTTTAAGCCCCACCTTTGTTGAGACTGTGTATTGAATGGTGGGGGGCTAGGATAAGTGGAGGGTCAGGACAGTGTAGGCAAACCCCGTGCCCAGGAAAATCCACGGGAGAGTGGAGACCTGGCTCCCACCAAGAGCTTTCTAGATGCAACTGCATGCCTCCACCAAGCTGTGACACAGTGCTGACCACGACCACCTTCAGGGAGGTCGGTGGCCACCCCAGGGCAGCATCTAAAGGAATTCTTCCATCCCTTTGCACCAGTTCAAGAAGTGGACATGGAGGTCTTTCTTCAGGGGGTCAGGTCGCCAGTGGGTAGTGTGCCTTGGGGTGGGAGTCGGGGGGAGCAGGTTGGATTGATTAGAAACCCCTTCAGCTTTGGAGAACCCCACGACCCGGTGGGACATGACTTCTTACCTCTCCAGATGAACTTGGCTGACGGGGAGTTGGCAGCTCAAGCGTGGCTGAGAGTGCGGTGCCTCCCAGGGGGGTGGGTCACTACATGGATCCCAGGCAGGGCGGTCCTGCAGCTCCTCTCTGGGCTGCGCGGACCCCGAGGCAGGGAGCCGGGTGTTCGGGGACAGAGTGGCCAGAGGTGCTGGGGAGGAAAGGCCGGAGCGTTGTCGTGGAGCTTGAAGAGCCCTGTGACCGTCACTGCCGTCCCCACCCTGGGGGAAGTGAACTGTCTGCCCTAAAGATGCAGGGGAAGGCCAGAGTCAGGCTGTGAGTTGCTACTCATATTTCTTTGCTCTCTCCTGGTAATGAGCTATGGGCTTCCCCCTAGGTCAGTCGGTAAAGAATCCGCTTACAATGCAGGAGACCCCAGTTCAATTCCCGGGTCGGGAAGATCCCCTGGAGAAGGGATAGGCGATCTACTCCAGTATTCTTGGGCTTCCCTTGTTTCTCAGTTGGTAAAGAATATGCCTGCAATGTGGGAGACCTGGGTTAGGAAGATCCCCTGGAGAAGGGAAAGGCGACTCATTCCAGTGTTCAGGCCTGGAGAACTCTATGGACTGTACATGGATCCCGAAGAGTTGGACACGACTGAGTGACTTTTTGCTCCCTTACTTTACTTCTTATGCTGTTTTGTGTTTTGAGCAGTTGGTGAATCAAGTTCAATAAAGTTTACTTATACTATTATTTTGGTACAGAGTTAGAGGAAAACAATTGAACAAATGGTCCTGTCACCCCTGGAAAGGGTGAGAGGATAAGCGGTCACCTGGCAGCAGCTCTGGGCACCCCCCTGGAGGAAGCATCCCGGGAGCGGCCCTCACTCCCTGGAGCAGCGCTGAATCATGGGGGGCGGGTACCGTGAGGGGCAGGTTCCAGGCAGGCCCTGTGACCCTTGGCTTTAGATTAAAGAAATTGATGAAACGTACTGGGCAAAGAACTTTATTCCCTGAATCATGTGAAAGTGAGCTGCTTCCCTGATGCCTTGGGATGTCACCACCCCCCCCAAACAACACACATGGACCCTCAAGCTGTGGTACCTCCAGTCTGCTGGTTGTCATGGCAATGCTGTTTTCTCTTAAGAGGACCCCACTCAGAATCCTGCCCCTTTCAGTTTCCCTGTCTCTTGAGTTTCCCTCCATCTGGGAAGCTGGTCTTTCTTTGGCTTTCATGACCTTGACGTGAGGTCGCCCTCCTTATCCACGTTCACCCTCTGCCACCCCTGACGGGTGCCCTCTCTTCGGAGCCGCCCTTGCCCACCCCACAGCTGTCCTGCTCTGCCCACCTTGTGGCTTTCGGCCTCCTGCTGCAAGTGCAAGGAAAGGGGCTCAGGATGAAAGAAGTCACACTTGAAGAACACGTTTAGATTGATGAATTGTCTCGTACAGCCACACTCCCCCAAAGGGCCCCCTGCCTGCATGGAACGCTTGTTCTGTGTGGCTTTTGACAGAAGTTCTGCAGACATTAGAGAGGACTTAGGTTCAAGAAAGGTTGGAAAATGCTGAATTTAAAGGGAAATGGCCTTGCTTGGTACGAGGCCTCTCAGAAGGTCTTTGAGAGATGGCTGAGTGCATGTGAAGTTAGAGCCGGGAGCGCCTAGAAGCGGCACACGGTGGTCCTTGGGACCTGGGGGTGGGGGGTGTGGACCGTCCACCGGGGATGCTGTCACGGTGGGCAGGGCTCTGTTCCCCAGACGGTCCCGTGGGGCAGGGTCGTGGTGGACTCTGCGAGGGTACGCAGATGGTTAAGTGAAGATGTCCAACTGGGCACCGCCTGCCTCTTACCTGCCCTTCCCAGAGGAAGGCTTTGCTCCCTGCCCCCACCGTTTGGGTCTCCCCAACACCACTCCTCTTGGGGTCCAAGTCCCCAAGAAACTGACCCTCAGCCCTGATGCTGAAGCGCAGCTGACCCTTGCGCAGCACAGGTTTGAACTGCACGGATCCACCAAGACAGATTTTTTTCAGTAAATACCATGCTACTGAAAAAAATGGTTGATAAAAATAAGGATATCACACGACCCAGGAGGATGAGATGAAACTAAAAATTTCCGTGTCCCTAAATGAAGCTCTCTGGGGAGCCAGAAAGCTCATGCCTTCATTTAGGTCTCATCCAGGGCGGTGTTAGCACTTGGACTGAAGGGAACCCTCTGCAGAGACCAGACAGCCCAGAAGGGGCTCTCCACCCAGGCACCTACCAGTGGGCCCTCTACGGAAAAACTCACCCACCTCCCCAGGCTTTCCTGATCCACTCGGGGGCAGCCTGGGCAGGAGGGAGGGGGAGTGTTGGCCCATTTTACAGTCGTGAGCATTAAGACTTAGCAGATGTATAGTGTACTGATGGAGGTGGGCTCTGAACGACTCTAAAGCGCCCCCCGCCCCGCCAACCTGTGTGCTGTCCGCACGCTCTGTGGATGTCTCCCGACCCCTCAGTCAAGGGAAGACTGTCCTTCCAGAGGCTGGGGCCAAATGCCTGGCGCCTGTGGCCCCCCGCTGGCTCTCACACCCCGCATCCAGCCCATCAGCACATCCTCCCACCTCCACCTGCAATCAGACCCTGAGTGCGTTTCTTTCCAGCCCTGCTGGTGCCACCCCGTCCGCCCCCAGGGCCCATCTGGGCAGTGGCAGCTTCCTCATGCTTGGCTCAGACAGCCCCAGGGGGCTGCCCTCTCCCCTGGGTGAAGCCCTGGTCCTTCGCGGCCCTGTGGCCGGGTCCAAGACCCCTCTGGCCTCAGTCCTGCTCCTTTAGCTTGGCTTTGCAGCTGCCCTACGGGCCTCTTCTCTCAGCCTACCCAGCCTCTGCTTTTTCCTCTCTGGAATGTTTGTCCTCCAGTTCCCACCCCCCCAGGGCTCGCCCTCATGCCTCCCTACAGGCTCAGCATCCCAGAGGCCACCCTTGACCACTGATTCTTAAGGCTACAGCCCCCCACCCCTTCCTGCTCAAGATTTCCGTAGTGCTTCCCACCTGCGAAGACACTGTCTCCGTAATTCCCTCACTGAGCTCAGATCTCTATCCTGAGACGCTGCTTCCTCTGTTCACGGCTCTGTTCTCCCTGCCAAGAGTGGGGCCTGGCAGATCACAGGTGCTCTCCTTTGCAGAGAGGAAGTGGGTGGGTGGACTCCTTAGTGGAACAGGGTGGTGGGTAGCTGAGGGCCAAGCCAGGATCTCTTGGACAAGGTTTCGGAACAGTGTCTGAAGCCTGGCTCTTGAATGTTCTCGCCTCATCTGGAAAAGAGCTGAAGACCCAGGTGACGCCCGTGTCCTCCCTGGCCTCTGCTGATGTTGCTGGGCCGGCCCTCACCCCCAGGGATCCCCAGCCCCCGGGGTGGCATCTGTGGGCACTGGGTCCTAGAGCTCTGGGGGCGGGGCAGGTAAGTCAGGATGTGACGATGCTTCTGTGTCCAGGTCCCGGGAGAGGTGGGGACAAAGAGAACTGTCACGGCAGGTGAGGCAGACCCAGGCCTTTGGGAGGACCGCCCGAGTCCCTGGAGGAGGTGGAGGTAGAAGACTCCTGCCAAGAAAATCTGGCCGAACGTCGGGGCCTTGTACAGTGAGAGCACCATGGGCAAACCCCAGCACCTGTACTAAGGCGCGGCTTAATAAACCATCCTCAAGCATCAAAAAAAAAAAAAATCTGATCGAGGCCTGGGAGGAGGAAGCACTCTGCCCAGCAGCCTGCAGTGTCAGGACTTTGGGGAAAGAAACACAGACTCTGCAGAGCTGGCCTGACTTCCGGGGGGGAGCTTGAGGAGTGGGGAGCTCACCGAGCCCCTAAGACAGGCTGTGCCCCCAAGAGCCTGGCTGGAGCCTCACCACGGGCTCCCATGCTGTTCCCACGCCTCTGGTGGCTTCCACACTCCCTGGTGGAGTTAATGCCTGTCCCCTCATGGCCTCATGGAATCATGCTGCCTTGAAGAAGGTGCCAGGGTCACCGGGCACCAGGGGACCCCTCTGGACAGCACAGAGAGGGAAACAGCAGCCCTGGACCAGGCCTGGGACAGCCACAGCCCCCCCCCCCAACCACCATGCCATGGTGGAAGGGGTGCCCCGTGATGGCAGGAGCTTCGGGGCCACAGGGTGGGAGGCAGGCCAGCCCATCTCCCCAAAGCCCTCCTGGAAAATCTGCCTGGTCGTGTTGAAGTCAGTCCACTGGGAGGTCACCTGGACCTGGGGATCCCTGGTGGCCAGGCTTTCATTCTGCAGCTCTGGGCTTGCCCCGAATGCCCGTTCCTTTTCTGCCTTCCTAGAGGGGAACCTGGCCTGTGTCCTTAACTTCGGAGGCTCAGGAGGTCCCAAGGCCTGGGGTGAACTGTTCTGGAATGAAGGGAATGGCTTGCACGAAATCTGTGTTTGATGGACTGCTGGGCGAATTGACCTGCAGCACAAGAGTCCTGGAAACACAGTCGCTGGTCACTAGCCCTGGGGCGTTCAGGGGGTTGATTTCTTAAGAACTGGCCAAGAGCCTGTGGCATGACAGCGGACAAGGGCCTTGGTTTCTGGTCTCTAACATGCCTCTAACCTCGAGGGTTCTCGTGGGATCATGTAGTGAGTATTGTGCTCGGGGAGGAGTCTGGCCCATCACCCCCGATGCCAGTGAGGATGGTAGCACTGGCCTCTCCCAGGTGGCACTTACCCGCCGGCCTGGGTTGCTTCTGCAGTCTGGACCCCAGGATTACGCCTGGCAGAGGGGCTTGGAGACTTGGGTCTGGGGGCTTGGAGGGGCTTGGGTCTGGGGGAGTCACTCAGAGCCGTGCAGGTCTCCCTGCTCTTGGGTCCGAGAGGGAAAAAGGCTCTCAGGACACTGAGCGCCAGAGGGCAGCCCTGCCCAGGCCTGAGTGGCTGCCGTCTGCCCAGAGAAGAGTCCAGCCAGGCCTAGAGGGTGGGTGCAGGGAGAGCCCTGCTTCCTTCCTCCCCACGATGAGCTGAGAGCAGGGCCTTAGCGCCTGGCCGCTTGCCAAGCCGAGGACTCGAGGCAGGGGAGCCCGTGCCCTCAGGGCTGCCTGTGGTGGAGAAATGCAGTGACTTCCTCGTGTGTAGGAAAACCCCGGGCTCCTTTCTCCCGTGAGTCCTCCTCACTCCTCTCCTAGGACACTCCATTTCAGGTCACCGAATGCGGGGGTTTTGCCCCCACCAGGCACTTACCTGCAATGCCAGCCAGGTGCCCCACAATTTAACCCACTTCTGACCCCCCTCGGCCTGAAGAGTGCCTCAGACCCCACCGGTTAAGGGCTCAGTCCCACAAGACCATCCCCCCTTGGAAGCCAGTCACTGTTAGGGCCCCCAGTGACCCACAATTCTGCCCAACTTGGCTACAGATCAGGGTTGTCCAACCTCTTCCCTCTTTGGAGTCAACCAATGTACTAGAAAGTGTTACCTGCTCAGTTGTGTCTGACTCTCTGCGACCCCATGGACTGTAGCCCACCAGGCTCCTCTGTCCATAGGATTTTCCAGGCAAGAATACTGGAGTGGGTTGCTGTTTCCTTCTCCAGGGGATCTTCCCGACCCAAGGATCAAACCTGGGTCTCCTGCACGGCAGGTGCATTCTTTACCGACTGAGCCATGGGAGAAGCCTCTGACTTGCTAGAGTGGCTCACAGAAGTCAGGGAAATATTGACTTGTCCACCAGATTATTAGAGACTATGGTGAAGCATTGGAGGAGCCAGGAGAGGAGATACACAGGGCGGGGGTGGGGTGGGGGTCCCCACGGACCTGGGATGTGGATATGATTACCCTGAACCCCAGTTAGTGGGGCTCTTATGCAGGCTTCACCCCATCAGCATGACCATGACCAACCATTTCAGCCCTTCTTGCTCAAGGGAATGGGGAGATGGGGTTGAAAGCTCCAAGTCTCTAATCACAGCTCGGTCTTAGCTGCAGGCAGGCGCCCACCCAGAGTCTCTTTGTGATCCCATGGACTGTAGCCCACCAGGCTCCTCTGTCCATGGGATTCTCCAGGCAAGAATGCTGCAGTGGGTTGCCATTTCTTTCTCCAGGGAAATCTTCCCCACCCAGGGATCGAACCTGCATCTCCTGTCTCCTGCACTGGCAGGCAGGTTCTTTACCACTAGCGCCACCTGGGACGCCCCTAGCACACAATCATAGCTTGGTCTTACCCATGGCCAGGAGCCACCCACAAGCCCACCCAGAGTCATCTCGTTGAACAGAGGACATGCCTAGGAAGTGCTGAGGGTTTCGGGGGCCCTGTGCCAAGAACAGGGAGGGGCAATGAAGATGCGGTTTCCATTATCTCACTCGGGCAGGACAGGCAGCTCCTGGCCTGGACGAGATGATGCCTTGGGGAGGTTTGCCCCTCTACTCTGCCCTCTCCCCTCCCCCCCGCCCCAGTCGGTGCTCAGCCCACATAGGGAAGTGGTTGGCAGAGCTGCAGCCTCCTCCTGCCTCACCAGAGCAGCTGGTGAACCGCTGGACTTGGGGCCAGCTTCCTGTGTCCACGGAGCAGAGAGATGAGGGTCCCGGGAACCAGAGGGCACCCAGGCACCCATGCATCTGTTATCTGTCCCTCTTGCTTGCATGCAGGGGTGACTCAACCTTAATGTTCTGTGTCCTCCCCGGGGTGAAATGGGGGAGGGAGAGGTATTCTCTGCCTGCGGCTCTTTGATCTTTTCTACCAGCATCTCTGCCCAGGGAACCCATCAGGATCTATGCCCAGAGGGCCCCCGTGGCCCGCGTTCCTGGGGATTCAGCATGCGTCACGGTCCAGCAGCCAGGAGCCTGCCTGCAGACATAGTGATGCCAGGAGAAGTCCTTTGTGGGTCCCAAAGAAGGCGGTCATTCTACATTGGGAAAGGATGTACAGAAGTGTCAGTCTGGGGAGCTTGGCTCTCCCGTTGCCCATGGCCAGATCCTCAACGCACGCTGCTTGAGAAGCCCCATCGCGAGAAGCAGCTCTGATAGCCTGGCAGCCAATGTGCTGTCCTTGTTTATCTGCATAATAAAAAAAAGCTTTAAAGTAGAGGATCCCTCTGGAAGAGCCTAAAAGAGATGGCTGGGAGGTTCATGGCCACTTTCACTCTCTCCCTTGGCTCTGGGAATCCTGGTGCCACAGAATCAGGTCCTCGGCCCAGGTGACTTCCTCCAGCCCAGCAGCCCGACCAATCATCACCCTCCTATCCCTGCCCGAAACCTGCCCTGTGGGTGAAAGATTGTTTCTAGCTGGTTGGCTTCCAGCGGTGGAAATGATGCTTAGACAGCAATTCGACTTCAGACCAGCCCATTGCAGAGAAACCTACATAAGACCCTGACCCTGACGCTGCAGTCCCCGTGGTCCACTCAGCAATGCGCGTGGAGGCTCAGTCATGCTCACCGTGGACGATGCTCTGGAGAAGGTCGGGGAGTTCGGCTGGTTCCAGAAGCAAACCTTCCTGATCCTGTGCCTGCTCTCTGTTGCCTTCGCCCCCATCTACGTGGGCATCGTCTTCCTGGCCTTCACTCCCGACCACCGCTGCCGGAGCCCCGGGGTGGAGGCGCTGAGCCGGCGGTGCGGCTGGAGCCTGGCGGAGGAGCTCAACTACACGGTGCCGGGCCCAGGGCCCGGGGGCCAGTGCCTCCGCTACGAGGTGGACTGGAACCGGAGCTCCCTCAGCTGCCTGGACCCGCTGGCCGGCCTGGCCGCCAACGGCAGCCCCCTGCCCCTGGGCCCCTGCGAGCAGGGCTGGGTGTACGACACGCCCGGCTCCTCCATCGTGACCGAGGTAAGCGCGGCCCTTCGCCGCGGGGATAATGATGTGGGTTTCAGGGCAGAGAGGAAACGTGATGAACCCTACAGGCTTCGATGCCACATCAGCACAGGGGGAGCGGGGTCGTGAGCTCTGAACCACGGCATATCGGACTCCGTCCCGGGCAGTGCCTTTCCTCCCTTGTTCGATCCTCCGCGCATGCTGGGTGTTAGAGAAGGGAACTGGGCTCAGAAAGACCACCACCTGCCAGGCCGAGCTGGACTGCTTGGACGGGGACCCCCGGGGAGACTGACTTCCTCACCTTTCTGCCCCTCTGGCTTCTCCACGGGCCTGCACAACCCACCTGGGGGCCAGCGGCCCCACCATCAGAGACACGAGGCCCCCTCCCTCCACTCACAAGCCGTGGACTCATGCCAGCTCAAAGCTGGTCTCTGAGGTGGTGTGGAAGCTGCCCTGGAGTCCGACCAAGTCCCAGCCA
The DNA here is from genome assembly GCA_007570785.1 of Antilocapra americana. Classification (NCBI taxonomy): domain Eukaryota; kingdom Metazoa; phylum Chordata; class Mammalia; order Artiodactyla; family Antilocapridae; genus Antilocapra; species Antilocapra americana. Next base: position 8,325,087 of record ML663573.1, read on the forward strand.
TGCCCCGAGCTGGCTGAGTGTTGCTGTGTGGGTTACTCAGCCTCTCTGAGCCTCAGTCCCCTCATTAGTAAACCAGCGATGACAATGATCTGCTTCCCAGGGGTCGGCCGAGGACCACGAAGACGCTGATCAGACGCGCCAGAAGAGTGGCCAGGTCAACACCCCTGGGTGTTCGCCCTGCGCTGGGGGTCCCATCCATGGCCCACAGGAGAGCAGGATGGGGGCAGAGCACTTGCCTGGATAGGCTAGGGGGTTATCTGAGCGTTTGCTTTGAGGATATCTCACTGAGAAGCCAGCAGATTTCTTTCCTTCATGGACCCTTTGGAAAGTGTTATCCTGTGACAAGCATGGGCACTGGGAAACTGACCTCAAGGTCAATTGGTGAAGTCACGGGAGAAGTTTCGACACATTAGTCGCTCAGTGGTGCCCGACTCTGGAACTGTAGCCTGTGAGGCTCCTCTGCCCATGGGATTCTCCAGGCCAGAATACTGCAGTGGGTTGCCATTCCCTTCTCCAGGGGACCTTCCCGACTCAGGGATCGAACCTGGGTCTCCTGCATTGCAGGCAGAGTTTTCACCATCTGAGCCACCAGGGAAGCCTTTTAGTGAAGCCACAGACCAGAACTATGTAGAGTCTGTCTGTGAGCAAACTGCTCCCCTGAAACAAGGTAGCTGAGCAGCCTGAGCACCACACGTCTAGCTGGAGAAAAGCACCGTGTCCACTCATCTGGCCCCACAGCCCGCTGTTTTGGGGGGCAGGGAGCAGGTATGGGTGCCCTTGCACAAATATCTGGTCTCTGGGGCATCCTCCAACCACAGACGTCCAGTTAGAGTTCTCGCCTCCAAGGGGTGATGAACCGGCCACTCTTCTTGCTGGGAATCTAGAAACAGACCCGGATGGGGACGTATTGTTCTCTGAGGCTGAGGCACATCTGCTTGGAAAGGATCAGCTAGATGCAGGAATTCATCCATTCACCCCTCTGTCTGTTCCCTCAGTAACTGCGTTTTGAGTTTTTCCTCTCTTCTGGCACTGGGTATGATGCCAGGAGGGGGACAGAAGCAGCCTGTGAGGTTCAAGGAGTTTGCAGTCTCTAGCGAGCGAGGGAGGGGTAGTGACCGTGAGAATAAGGTCGGTGACCCAGACAAGGAGAGGGGACCTTGCTCTTCAGCTGGCTTCTGGGGTCTTCCAGCAGGAGGTGGCAGACTTTCTAAACTGGAGTATAGTTGATGTACAGGGTTGTGTTAGTTTCAGGTGTACGGCAAGGTGATTCAGCTCTGCCGTCCCAGGCCTAGTCGCTTCAGTCGTGTCCGACTCTTTGTGACCCCATGGACTGTAGCCCACCAGGCTCCTCTCTGTCCGTGGGGTTCTCCAGGGAAGAGTACTGGGGTGGGTTACTGTGCCACCTCCTTGACGATATGCATAGAATATATATATATAGTATATATGCACCTATATGGATGGGTGTCTATTATTTTCAGATTCTTTTCCCTTCAAGGTTATTACAAAAAATTGAGTATAATTTCCTGTGCTTTACAGTAGGATGGAGTATTTGGATGGGACCCAGGGTGGTATTTTGAGCTGCTAGGAGCAGAAATGGGGTCTGTTGGGGAATGTGACCCAAAGCTCAGGAGAGAGGAAGCAGGAACCACGTTGAGGGAGCAACTGGGCTGTTGAATTGACTGGAATCCAGTAGAGGAGTCGTGGACGGAGCGGTGCTGGCTCAGCTTTGGGCCAGAGCCCTGAGATCTTACCAGATGAAACGCCAGATGCCCATTAAATTTGAATTTCGGGTAAACAGCAAATATTTGCTTGGGATAGTTAGGTCTCAGATATTGCACAACATTTGATACTGACAACTGAGGCTGGGAAGTCAGATACCGCTGAGGACATGACTGCACTAAAAAAAAAGTGCTGTTTATCTGAAATTCCAGTTCAGAGGGGCACCCCGTACATTTTTTTCTTCAAAACTGGCAAGCCTATCCTTGTGCCAAGTGGCAGTTCAGGCAGAGTAAGAAGACGGTGCTCGCTGGACCTTGGGGATGGTCCAGGTGCTGGTGGAGAGTGGGGGTGACGCCCCCCAGAGGTGGGGAGAGCTTGAGGAGGCCGACACGGGCCCGGCAGGACTGTCAGCCAATGTGGCTGCCACAGGATCAAAAAGAAGGATCGATTTAAGAGACACAGACCAGGCAGGGGTTGAGGAGGAGGAGGGGCCCAATTTGCCAGAGGGTCCTGGCCGGGGAGGGAGGGCGGCTGAGACCCTGAACAGTGAGGGTGGAACACAGGGAGCTCATGCACGTGGGGGAGCCTGGCCTGGGTGGGGTGCCTGGGGAGGGGACACAGCCCTGACTGGCCAACCGTGGTAACGGGGAGGGGGCTTCCAGGTACTCAGGGACCCAGCTCTGGGCAGGACTGGGGGAGACTGAGGAGGGGTTGTGGGGTAGGGCTCATCTGGGGACACACTAGTGCTCATCTGGGGGTGGGATCCAACTGGAGGTGATGGAGGTAGGAGTGGAGGACCGCTTCTCCTGGACGGAATGCGCCTGCTCTGACTCAGCTTCCCACTTCACAACCACTGTTGCCTCCTCCTCTCAGCCTAAGCTGAAGCTTATTTGGGGGAGAATCCTCCCTAGTTATTCATTTCTGCAGAAATAATCTTTAACAAGGCCTTGCCTTGGACGTTGGAATTGGCTGAAGGGAAGACGATGAGCCGACCTTTTTGAACACCCAGCTCCCTGTCCCTCCCCACCCCGAGGACAGAGGTCAGGGTCCATTTGCGGCATGAGTGTGATGGTTTCCCAACTCACCTGTTCCCGGGGATCACCTGGATTCTGATCTGTGATCTGCTGAGACAGAACCCACGCGAACCTGGATTCTCATGAGGACGCTGGGTGACTGTGCCCTGTGAACTTGGCCAGCCTGCTGCTCTATGGGCCATGTCCACCACACAGCCTGGCCCTGGAGAAATCCCCAGTGAGGTCCCAGCAGGGAGGGGAATCGGCCTAGGAGACCCCATCCCCCCCATGCGCCCCCTGTGCAACCCTGGGCTTTCTTGTCTTCCTGAGGGCACAGAAGGGCCCCAGGGGCAGTGGCTGGGTCTGGGATCACAGGGGTTGGGCAGGTACCTGAAGACAGAGCCCCTTGGCATAGCTGGGGGCAGAGTTCTTAGGGGAGGTGGCATCAACAGGGAAGGCCAGGCCCCCCTTCCTCCAGTTCCATGAGCTCCCTGGCTTCTGCACACCCCCAGAGCAGGGAGGGTGGCAGAGACATCTTACAAAGATGCTGATTGCAAAGAGTAGAATGAACACCCCCAAAACATTGCCCTGTGGCTTTGGGGGATTCTAGGATACACAGAACATCGTCCTGAGTGATGTGGGTGGGGGCTCCAGAGAGGCCGCTGGAGAGGCTGACCTGGGACAGCAAGATAACAACTCCCAGGAGCGGCCCCCCCAAGTTGCACTGACAGGGCCCAGGACCGCAGAGAAACAAACAACAGCAGGAGAAACTCCCCGGGAAGGTGCGCTTTCAGCTGATTTTAAAGAAAATAAACAGCTGGAGTGAGAGTTGGACCATAAAGAAAGCTGAGCACTGAACATTTTTAAAAGTTTAAAGATAAAAGCACTTTTACTTTTAAAAGTGCTCATGATTGACCCCTGGGGCCAGGACAAGGGCACAACTCATACGTGCAACTCTAAGTTTTTACAGATGGGTAACAAAGCCTCCTAGGTAATAAAACACACCTAGACAGCATATTCAAAAGCAGAGACATCACTTTGCTGAAAAAGGTTTGTCTACTCAAAGCTATGATTTTTCCAGTAGTCATGGATGGATGTGAGAGTTGAGCTATAAAGAAGGCTGAGCACAGAAAAACTAATGTTTTTGAACTGTGGTTCAAAAACCACATTCTAACCACATGAAGAACTGATGCTTTTGAACTGTGGTGTTGGAGAAGACTCTTGAGAGTCCCTTGGACTGCAAGGAGATCCAACCAGTCCATCCTAAAGATCAGTCCTGAGTATTCATTGGAAGGACAGATGCTGAAGCTGAACCTCCAATACTTGGACCACCTGATGAGAAGAGCCGACTCATTGGAAAAGACCCTGATGCTGGGAAAGATTGAGGGAAGGAGGAGAAGGGGATGATGGAGGATGAGATGGTTTGATGGCATCAATGACTTTATGGCATCGCTGACCCAATGGATATAAATTTGAGCAAATCCCAGGAGACAGTAAAGGACAGGGAAGCCTGGGGTGCTGCAGTCCCTTGGGGTCGCAGAGTTGGACATGACTGAGTGACTGAACAACAAAAAGTAAAGCCTCCATTTAAAAAGTTAAATGGTTCGTTATTTACTAAGCCATTGGTTCATGGTTTCTCCCTGCAGTGCCCACAGCAGCTTCACAATGGTGCCAGGACCGGCTCCACACATACCTTCCAGACAGGAGACTGAGGCCCCCCACCGCTTTCTGCCCCTCTGTGCTCCAAGTGGGGATGCTCTTGCACTTGGGCCTCCCAGTGTATCCCGGCGTGTTGACATCACCTTGCATGTGCCAGGCATGGAGGGGCAACCCCTGAACCTCACTCCCAACAACGCCCAGGCAGATCAGCTCCTGTCTTTGCCTCTGTCCTTCTGCCTCCCTCAGTTCTTCCCAGGCACGCGGGACCCTCTGCGTCTCCTGCCGCCTCTGGGTTTCCCCATTTCCCCCATCAAGGCTGAACACGGGCTGCTCCCCAGATGACTCTACCAGCTGGCCTCTGTGACTTTGCTCAGAAATTCTCATGTTGTTACTCACAGCTCCATCAGTCATGACAAATTTACACAATTATTGGGTAGAATTTATGGAATAAAACATGTGATTCAGTTCAGTTCAGTTGCTCAGTCATGTCCAGCTCTTTGCAACCCTGTGGACTGCAGCATGCCAGGCTTCCCTGTTCGTCAGCAACTCCCAGAATTTGCTCAAACCCATGTCCATCGAGTCGGTGATGCCATCCAGCCATCTCATCCTCTGTCGTCCCCTTATCCTCCTGCCTCCAATCCTTCCCAGCGCCAGGAACTTTTCCAATGAGTCAGCTCTTTGCATCAGATGGCCAAGGTACTGGAGTTTCAGCTTCAGCGTCAGTCCTTCCAATGAACACCCAGGACTGATCTCTTTGAGGATGGACTGGTTGGATCTCCTTGCAGTCCAAAGGACTCTCAAGAGTCTTCTCCAACATCACAGTTCAAAGCATCAATTTTTTGGTGCTCAGCTTTCTTAATTAAGGTTTTTTTTTTAACCAATTCTGAAAAACATGTTATATTTATATTTATTTTACTTCATTTTTGTTTTTGGATAATTACTTTGCTGTATTTCCTTTAGAAACCTTACCTTTTGGCCATCCTGTCCTTTGACAACTATCAAGGGTACCTGACAACAACCTCTTTAATTAGTGTATATTGAGGGTAAACCCAAGATAAAGATATTAGGCATATAATGACACTGCCTGAGATTCCCCAGAAACCTTGCATTTGTCTTATGAAAATGTGGTGAAAGAAAAGGATGTGAGAAACCCCAGGACCCCATATTTTGTGTTGTGCATTGACATTTTCTGCGGGGAAAATGGTAGGTGTAGTAAAACTTACAGACAGTCTTGTGTGTTTTTGCCCCTCCGACCCGCAGTTTAACCTGGTGTGTGATGACTCTTGGAAGGTGGACCTCTTTCAGTCCTGTGTGAACCTGGGCTTCTTCCTGGGCTCTCTGGGAGTCGGCTACATTGCAGACAGGTATGTAAAGGTGGATCTGACCAAACACAGCATCCACACCGTGGGGAGAAGGGACTTTAGCGGCCAGGGGTGGGAGAAGTGGCAGAGGGAATCTTCGCAGAAGTTGAGACCCGACATGGTAGTGAGTGCCTTGGACGATGTGGGGCAAGAGGATGGAGGAAGGTGTGGATTTAGGGGGGATTTCAGAGGTTGAAACCACAGGCAGGTTGTGTAGCTGGGATGCAGGGCTCAGAGGTAGTGGGGACAAAGCCAAGGATTATGCTTCTGGCAGGTGGGTGGAGGGGGGCAGGTCCATTTTTTGAGACAGAGGGGGTTAAGTATATCCTCTGCAGCTTTTTGGAGATGTGTTCAGAGCAGCCTGTGAGACAGAGAAGAGTAGCCAAGTAGACATTTGGGTACATGAGGTTCGGGCTGGAGTTAAATATTTGGGATTTGCCACCAGTAATTGGTATTCAGAGCGATAAACCAGGTTTGAGATAAGCTAGAAGAGGGTATGCAGAGAGAAGTTCAACATGTAGAAGTTGGTGAGCAAGGACAGTGTCAGTGGAAGGCTGAAGATGAGAGATGAGGAAGTGGATTTTGTGTGTGGACAGCTCTTTTTTCCCCCACAGTATTTCCCTAAAGTATGTCAATCATCTTTGCATGTGGGAAGAAGGTAGAGTGAATGGTTCCGTCACTAATATTTTTAGTATTTATCCATTTATGTATCTATTTTCAGGAGTAGATAACTGTCATTTAGAAGGTATATTTGTTTTGTTTCCTAAATTATGCGTATGAGAGAGGTCACATGGTATTCATTTTTCTCTGATTGTTTTCACTTAGCGTTATACCCTCTATGTCCATCTATACTGTCACAAATACATTCTTTTTTGTGGCTGAGTACTATTGCATGGTATACATACATATATAATATTATATATATATACATCTATGTTCATTCAACTATCGATGGACACTTAGGTTGCTTCCATATCAGTTCAGTTCAGTTCCGTTCAGTCGCTCAGTCATGTCCGACACTCTGCAACCCCATGGACTGCAACACGCCAGGCCTCCCTGTCCATCACCAGCTCCTGGAGTTTACTCAAACTCATGTCCAGTGAGTCAGTGATGCCATCCAAACATCTTATCCTCTGTCATCCCCTTCTTCTCCTGCCTTCAATCTTTCCTAGCATCAAGGGCTTTTCAAATGAGTCAATTCTTTGCATCAGGTGGCCAAAGGACTGGAGTTTCAGCTTCAGCATCAGTCCTTCCATATATTGCTTATTTTGGAATTCTATATGTTGCTTTCATATATTGGCAATTTAGCTAATACTGCAATAAAAATAGGGGTGCACACATCTTTTTGAATTAGTGTTTTTGTTTCCTTTGAAGAAATATTCAAACACGAAATTGCTGGATTGTATGGTGGTTCCATTTTTAATTTTTTGAAGAAGCTCCGTCCTGTTTCTTCTGTTTTCCATAATGGCTGCATCAGTTTATGTTCTCATCAACAATGTACCAAGCGCCCCCTTTCCCACATCCTTGCCAACACTTATTGCTTATTGTCTTTCTGATAATGGCCATTTTGATAAGCATGAAGTGATAAATCATTGTAGTTTTTTTTTTAAGTTTTTTTAAAAATTATTTTTAATTGGAGGACAGTTGTGTTAGAATATCGTGTTGACTTCTGCCACACCCCAGAGTGAATCAACCGCAAGCACACACGTGTCCCCTCCCCCTCATCCCTCCACTCCAGCCCCCATGTCGCCCCACCCCCTTAGGTTGTCTCAGAGCACCGAGTTGAGCCCCCGGGGTTTTACAGCAACTTCCCGTGTAGCTCTGAGTTGCGTTTCCCTGATGACTAGTGATGTTGAACATCTCTTCATGTGTTTGTCGGCCCACTTTACTGACGAAAAAAGAAAGGAAAAACGCTTTTCAATAGTTAAACTATTAGAATTGAATATTTCCCCAGAAAAAAACCTTATGAGCATTGATAAAGTTAACTGTGTGGGGGAAAATCCTGCTTTCTGGTGCACCCTGGTAAGTCTGTGTAGTAATGCAATCTGTTAAATACAAAGATAACGAGAGGGGATGAGTCTGAGAACTGGGCGGGTCCCTGAGGGAGGCCCCCCGGTCCTTGGCTGAGAGTGCTCAGGATTCCTCTTCAGAGTGACTTTGTTAAACCTGCAAGCGCTGCTGGTCTCTGTCACTCAGCGGGGATCAGGTCAGGCTTTGAGAAGGGGCCACGATGTGTGATGGACTGCACGATGCCGCAGAGAAACTGTCTGGTCTCCCAGCAGAGAGCCTGCTGTCCCTTCGTCCCTGTGGACACTCAGCACTCACCCCGCTGTCTGCTCGCCCCCCAAGGTTTGGCCGCAAAGTGTGCCTCCTGGCCACCACCCTCATCAGCGCCACTTTGGGTGTCCTGACGGCCGTGGCTCCAGACTACACGTCCCTGCTGCTCTTCCGCCTGCTGCAGGGGCTGGTCAGCAAGGGCAGCTGGACGGCTGGCTTCACCCTGAGTAAGCATCTGCTGGCCTGAGGTTTCCAGGCACTTTGAGAAGCCCAGGAGGTCAGACAGTGGGGCGGAGCCGAACGTGGAGGCGGGTTTCTTTGGGAGGAAGTCTAGAGAAAGCGTGGCCTCGCCAGCTGTATTTGTGTCTGTGTGATGGGAGCTGGGTGTGCTGTCAGAATGACCTCGCTCTGTCTCTCTTTGTTTGAGAGAAACTTATATAACCATTTATATGGCTCCTTGTTTTCATATCAACCAGTCTGTTTGGGAAAAGAAGATCACATGTGATGTGTTTACAGAGATGGGAGGTGTGTAGGAAGCGGAGACAGGTGGGAGAGCATTTTAACATTTTAAATATGAACGAACCAGCCTCTTCCAAAAGAAATACAATAAACCCCGCTGGTTTGAAGGACACTCAAGAGTTGAGAGAGACGACATAAGACGAAATAAAAGAAGCTCTTATACTTTGGCCGACTCATTGGAAAAAATCCTGGTGCTGGGAGACAGAAGACAGCAGGAGATGGTTACACAGCATCATCCACTCAATGGACATGAACCTGAGCAAACTCTGGGTGATGGCAAGGGACAGGGAAGCCTGGCGTGCTGCTGTCCATGGGGTCTCAAAGAGTTGGACGTGACTTGGAGACTGAGCAAGCAAATCAGAAAAGAAGAGATAGACACAATGATGAAAAAACTGAAGTGTAAAGCAATGCAATTCTATATACCATTTTTTTTTTCAAGTTTTCTATGAAGAGTAAGAATTTCTGTAGAAGAAAGCAGCGTAATAGCTGTCTGTGTATCCCTCAGCCCATGGATGGTTGGACAGAAGTGAGGATGGTCCAGGTTTTTGCCAGGTCTTGCCATCTTTGAAAACGATGTCTTATGGCTTGACAGTCTAAGGAATAGTTCACAAGGGCCAAGAAAAACCATGTTCCTCCCCCAAGAAATCATGAACACACTAGTTTAGTGAGTTCAGCACGTATTCACTGCAACAGCCCCGCCATCTAGAGGCTGAACATGCAGTATTTGGCCCATGGTGACAAGGATTTATTTAAGGTCAAATCTACACCCAAGTCTGACCAGCTGTGTGGTCCTGGGCACTTTCCATAATCTCTCTCTGCCTCAGGATCCTCCGTGTGGGGACCATGGTGCTGTGAGGTCGATGAAGGGTCCCAGGGGTAGCCTAGAGCCATGCCTGCCTGCCCCTTCTCTTCCCTGCGGTGTGCCTGTTGCCCTGTGGCAGGCATGGGGGCAGGCCTGGAGATGCCGAGATAGACAAGGCCTCCCGTTCTACCCTCAAGACACCAGTCAATCTTGAAGGATATCAACCCTGAATATGCATTGGAAGGTCTATCGCTGAAGCGGAAGCTCCAATACTCTGGCCACCTGAGGCAAAGAACTGACTCATTGGAAAAGACTCTGATGCTGAGAAAGATTGAGGGCAGGAGAAGGGGATGACAGAAGATGGGATGGTTGGACAGCATCACCGACTCAATGGACATGAGTTTGAGCAAGCTCTGGGAGAGAGTGGAAGACAGAGGAGCCTGGTAGGCTACAGTCCATGGGCTACAAGCCAGGGCAAGAGTCAGAAACAGCTTAGCAACTGAACAACCTCCCTCAAGGAGCTCCCAGGCTAGAGAGACAGGAAGACAGACCCGGAACGCTACGTGTCTGTGATGGAGTGCGTGCTACCCATCCTTCCCATGGCTCCCTGCCTCACTTGGAGGTCGCGTACTCCCTGACCTTGCACCAGGGGCTCCCCTTCAGTCTGCGTGATCAACTCCTCCTCTTTCCCCAGTCCAGGAGCCCTTCCTCCCCATCCCCAAGCCTGCTCCTCCTGTGCCCCTCTCCCCAGCTCCCCGTCTGCTTTCCCCTCGGAATACGTCCGGCACCGCAGCCTCTCACTCCTCTGCTGCCCTTGCCGGGTCCCACCACCACCATTGCTCTGCTCCACGCTGGTCCACCCCCAGGGCACCCACAGGCAGCAGTGCGGTGGGGGGGCCATTAGGACACGTAGCATCGGGTCACTGCTGTGCCGCAGCGCCTCTGTGCTTCCCGCACTTGAAGGCAGTGTTCTTGGCAAGCCTACAAGGGTCCCCAGGAAGGTGTGTGGCCCCATGACCCTGGGGGTACCTGGGCTGCTACCCTCTGCCTGGAACTCGCTTTCCCATTCCGGGTTCGGTTAACTACTGCTCCTCCTGATGGCTCAAATTTCCTCCATGAGCTCTGCTCCACTGCTCTCTGAAAACCTCTGACCCTCCCAGAGACTCCCGCACCCTCCTGGCCATTTACACTTTCTTCCCACATGGCCCGCATCAGGTCGTGACCTGGGTGTGATGAACTTGGTGTGTGTGTGCGGTCCACCGCCTCTCCCGAGACAGTGAGGTTAGGAGGGCAGGGCTGTGCCCACAGAGCTCGTGATGCGTCTGAACACCTGCGACAGGGCCAGGTGCCAAGTGTGCCCTCAAAGGTGTTGGTGTTAACGAGCACTCCGTGGCGGGGTCATGGGAAATACTCCAGGTCAGCCTGGAGCTGATGGGAGGAAGGTTCTGGGCAGGAGAGCCCTGTAGATGGTATCCTGCCATGTGCAAAAGGTGGAGGGAGCTGCAGATAGCAAATGGGGGATTTTAAAGCAGATGGAAGCCCGTGGGTGACGTCTCTCTGGTTTCAGTCACAGAGTTCGTGGGCTTGGGCTACAGGCGGACGGTGGCGATCCTCTACCAGATGGCCTTCACTGTGGGGCTCGTGCTGCTCTCCGGACTGGCCTACGTCCTCCCACACTGGCGCTGGCTGCAGCTAGCCATCTCCCTGCCCACCTTCCTGCTCCTCTTCTGCTACTGGTACTGTGTTCCCTGGGGACCCATCTTCCCAACAGCCAGGGCAGCCCTACCCACAGGCCCGGGGCTTCCAGCTTCCCACGTGATCTGGGGTGCTCCGTCATGGGGTAGCCCTCATTCCCGGGAGGAACCACTCTCAGCTACTCTTTAAAGAAACTTAAAGAGTTTCTTTAAATTCACATCACCCCAGAGAGAGGCCTGAGATGCTGAAACTCGGACAAAAGTCCACCTAGCCACAAAGCAGGGATTTGCTCTTTGATGAGCCATAGATGAAGGAATGGAACCATCTCTGGGAGTGTGCCCATCAGACAGGAACAAAGCCAGCTCAAGTGGGTTGTTAATATTATTAGCTGTCAGCCCTTGGCAGGGTCTGGAGGGGTAAGCAACCAGACAGATGATCTTTCATGTGGGAGAGGGATGGGTGGGTGGCAGAGAGGTTCATGGAGCGAAATGTCTCATCCATGCAGCTTCTGTTGCTGTTTAGCTGAGGACACATCTTACATGTGGGAGGCCCCGAGTCCGCCCCAAACTCTCAGAACCAGAGTTGGCTTCTAAGTACACTCAGGCTCATGAAAAGCCTACTCTCTCCCAGTCAGCGTGGAGCAAGGGGCCCTCCCTTGACGGGACACCCCTAGCTGAGTCCCAATGGCTGGTAGGTGAGACCCTCCCTGTGTGTTTTCAGGTGACCTTCTTCCAGAGATTCCCAGTCTTTGAGTTTATAACATCCTAGTCTCATCTGAGTGGGCTTCCCTGGTGGCACAGATGATAAAGACTCTACCTGCAATGCAGGAGATGTGGGTTTTTTTCCTGGGTTGGGAAGATCCCCTGGGAGAGGGCATGGCAACCCAGTCCAGTATTCTTGCCTGGAGAATCCCACTGACGGAGGAGCTTGGCAGGCTGCAGTCCATGGGGTTGCACAGAGTCAGACACGACTGAAGTGACTTAGCAGGCGGTCCCATCTGAATAGACACCGTGGTGTCTACCTCAGGTTGAAGGCAAGCGACTGTAGTCTAGTTTGTTTGGACACACTTCGAGACTTGTTCAACAGCCCCTTTCTTGCATGGAGGCATCTGCGCTATTGCATGGGGTGGGCAGTGGAGCCTCTATTGTGTGTGAGGAATTTCCCAGGGACCAGAAGGGCGTCTGGCTTCTGGGAGAGAATGGGACCTCTGTCCCACTGAATGGAGGCTACACTGGAAGGGAGAGTGTCTTTTATTTATTCATTTATTTTAATCGGAGGCTAATTAGTTTACATTTATTTTAATCAGAGGCTAATTAGATTGTGGTGATTTTGGGGCATACACCCCGAGGAAACCAGAATTGAAAGAGACGCGTGTACCCCAATGTTCACTGCAGCATGGTTTACAGTAGCCAGGACATGGAAGCAACCTAGATGTCCATCGGCAGACGAATGGATGAGGAAGCTGTGGTACATATACACAAGGGAATATTTCTTGGCCATAAAAAAGAACGCATTCGAGTCAGTTCCAGCAAGGTTCTCTTGCGATCTTAACCTCAGATGGGCTCTGGGGGAGATGCCAAGCGGGCATGATCTGCGTCTGCAGGTTTGTGCCCGAGTCCCCCCGATGGCTGTTATCACAAAAGAGAAACACTCAGGCGGTAAAGGTCATGGACCGCATCGCCCAAAAGAACGGGAAGCTGCCACCTGCCGACCTGAAGGTGACACACTAGCAAGGGCTTTCTCCCCTTGCTGAACGCCGGTCGGGTTTATGACTTAGCGCTTGCCTGCGGGACTTGCCTGGGGAAGTGGGAGGGCACTGGTGCTCTTCAGGGTGATGAGTGCGGTGGGCAGCCATGTGATGACCAACCTCGGGGTGGGGGAAGGGCTCTGATGGTGAGTCCTGCTCACGGTGGCAGCCTGGAGTTGGCTAACGCCCTGACTCTCTCCTAGATGCTGTCTCTCCAGGAGGATGTCACCGAGAAGCTGAGTCCCTCGTTCGCAGACCTATTCCGCACACCCAACCTGAGGAAGTACACCTTCATCCTGATGTACCTGTGGTAAGGGGTCTTTCCAAGGCCTCGTATGCTTCCCTGCATGCCTGGGTACACGTCAGAGATGGTGGGCAGACTTGGGGGAAAAAGAGAGGCGTGAAAAGGCATTTCCAGAAGGCTTTCCAGTCAAAGAGCTCTTAAAAAGGCACCTGTATTTCTCCCTTGAGGACTGCCCGGTAGAGGAAAGGCCTCTTTTTAATGAGAAGAAAAGTGAGCTGTGAGCTGGAGGAAGGTGCTAGGGTTGCTAGAAAGCCCATGTGTCAGGAGCCAAGGGCTGACTTGGCCCTGGCAGGCAGATGAGCTCAGGGGATCCGCGGGCTGTCAGGACTTCCCTGGTGCCTCAGACGGTAAAGCGTCTGTCCACAATGCGGGAGACCCGGGTTGGATCCCTGGGTTGAGAAGATCCCTGGAGAAGGAACTGGCACCCCACTCCAGTGTTCTTGCCTGGAAAATCCCATGGACGGAGGAGCCTGGTGGGCTGCAGTCCACGGGGTCGCAAAGAGTCGGACACGACCGAGCGACTTCACTTTCTGGGCCATCAAGGAGGAAGAATACTCCCTCACGTCTGAGGACTCGACAGGACCTGCAGAAAGCACATGCATGCTTTTTTCACACTGATTAGGAAACGCCGGTCCATGCCCAGCACCCCTTGCAGACCCCGGGGCAGCGTCACCCTTCCCAGTGGCTACCTCAGGATGGGGGTCTCTTCCCTCTTCCCTCAGGGCGTGCTGGGTCAGCTCCCCACCTCAGCGCTTTCTCCTCTGCACCACGGCGGCCCTTCAGTTACTCCCGGAAACCCTTGGGCCGAGAAGCTGGACCCCGGGCTCCCCTTCCACTGGGGTCACTCTGCCGCCCTGCCCCGCTTTGCGCTTCCATGAAATAAAGGTTCCAACTATGAGGGCAGCGCCTGGCACATAGCAGCCACTCCAAAAATATGTGCGGAAGCTTGAATGAATAGCCGGTGTTCCACAGAGTCCATCTCGAGTTCTCTAGACGCCGATTCTCTCCTGGTCCCCGGGCCCCGTGACTGCGGGCCAGCCTGGGAGCCCTGCGCCCACCGCGTCAGGGGCCCAGGAACCCCTGCAAGCATGCTGGGTGCCTGGTGCATTTCTCTTGATTCTCAGCATCCACCTCCGTGGTGCCTCTTGGGTTGGAGGCCTGGGGCCCTGCAGACAGGAAGGCTTGCTCCTCTCCTGTACCAGTCCAGGTCCTGTCTCCACCCCAAGCACTCCTGTCAAGGCAGAGATTCTGTCTCCTTAGCTCTCTCACACCCCTTTATGCAAGCTTTCCGCAAATTCCGCTCTGTCTTGAAAATCTATCCCGAATCTGCCACTTTCTCATCACCCGTGCTCCTAGGTGTGAGTGCCACAATCTCCCGTCTAGATCATCACGGTAGCCTCCTTGCTGGTGGTCTGCTCCCACTCCTGTCCTCCCCAGACGCTGCTCACAAAGCAGGCGAAGGTCACGGATTGCATCACCTCCTTCTCCACGTCCACTGAGAAGAAAACTAGCTTCCTCCCATGGCCTGCAAGGCTTCCTGCCTTCTGGCCCTGGATGCCTTCTCTTATTGTACTTGTCCCCCACTCCTGTCGGCTCTGTTCATTACAGCGACTCGGGGCGGGGGGTGCCCATCACCTCCTGGCTGTGTGACCTTCAGGAAGCTTTGTGATCTCTGTGACTCAGTTTCCTCATCAGCCAATGGAGGTAATGATAGGATCTACCCACGGGCATGTTGGAAGAATTAATGTGATAATGCGTGTGAAAGGCTTAGAACTTAGGAAATACCCAGCAATGACAGAGTTGTTGTTGTTGTTGCTATTTTTACAGGAGCGTGAGAAGGCAATGGCAACCCACTCCAGTATTCCTTCCTGGGGAATCCCATGGACAGAGGAGCCTGGGGGGCTACAGTCCGTGGGGTCGCAAAGAGTCAGACGTTTGGTGAAAATCCATCACCTCTACCGGGAGTAGTGGGTACTTGCAGTTTGTGTGTTCTGCCGAAAGATGGCAGCATCGCACGTTGCTGACTGCTTCCGGTTTGCTTGGTCAGTGGCTAAGTCCTGTCCAACTCTTTGAGACCCCATGGGACCCCGTGGATGGCAGGAGGCCAGGCTTCCCTGTCCTTCACCATCTCGCAGAGTTTGTTGCGATTAGGGGTTTTTATTTGTTTGTTTGTACGGGGAAATCAGGGCTCTACGTTCCTTGAAGGTGACTGTTCCGTTTAACCATTTAACCTGGCATGGAGAAGCCCCCTGCCCACCGCCGCCCTGCCCCACGCTCGGCTAACCTCACCGAGCTGCAGTCCGTGCGCTCTTGTTCTCTTGACACTTTGGTTCAAACAGGAATAATTTAGGCCTAGAGACAAAAGCGGCCCAGACGCCCCTGAGTGCAGCTTTATAAAACCAGGGAGGGAGTGAGTGGAGTGAGTGAAAGTCGCTCAGTTGTGTCTGACTCTTTGCAACCCCGTGGACTACAGCCCACCAGGCTCCTCTGTCCGGGGGCTCTTCCAGGAAAGAATACTGGAGTGGGTAGCCCATCCCTTCTCCAGGGGATCTTCCTGACACAGAGATAGAACTGGGGACTCCTGCATTGCAGGCAGATTCTTAACCATCTGAGCCACGAGAGTTGGACCTTACAAAACCAGGGGGGTGTAGTAATGAGAAACGTCCCCTGTGATCTTGGTTTTGGAGCTGATGGGCAATTTGCATTTCTATAAGAAAGTAATTTCTTATCCACTAAAATCTCTTCCCACAGTCAACACTTCATATCTGCAGGTTCTGCATCTGGGGATTCAATCAGCTGCAGATAAAAAATATTCAAAAAAATTCCAGACAGTCCCCAAAAGCAAAACTTGAATCTGTTGCGTGCTGGCAACTACTTACACAGCATTTATACTATGTTAGGCATTATAAGTAATCTAGCAATGGTTTCAATCTTACGGGAGTGTGTACATCCTACACTGATTCATACGATTTACACTAAGGACTAGAGCATCCTCGGATTCTGGTATCCTCGGGGGTCCTGGAACCAGTCCCTCATGGTAGTGAGGAATGACTGTACCAGCAGAGTCATTCAATGTTCCAGAATTATACAGTTTGCCCAAAAGTGACCCATGGGACTCTCAATCTTCCCCTGAGTCAGAGGGACTAAGCTGGTCCCCAACCTGTGTGTCACGTTCTGTGACACGGTCGTTCTTGCCTCAAATATGGGTGAAGGGGTCGTGTGCCACGGGATATGAGGTGAGAGAGGAAGGGAATACTGCTGGTTCAAGATGGTGTGACGTGTGCAGGGGCCCCCACTGTGGAGCTGGGAAGGCTTGGCCGGCCCCTCCGCCGCGTGGCGTTCTGGATCCTTGCCCCGGGAAAGACAACCATGACAGCAATAAAATCTCCTCTTCACTGAGCGCCCAGCTACACTGAGCACTTCTGGTCCACGACCTCAGTGACTTCTCAAGACAGAGTCACAGCTGAAGGAGCCGAGGCACAGAGAGGCTGGTTAACTTACTTAAAGACCACACAGCTCAGACAGCAGTCTGAATCCTGAAACTGCTCACTCCCCACTGCCGTCTCCTGCCCTCCTTCCCCTTGGAGGCTTGGGGGCATCCGATGAGATGGGGCTCGTGCGGCGTTCAGAGCAGGGCTGCCCACAGGTGCACAGTAAGTCGTAAACGATGGTCGCTACATCGTTTGCCGTCTCTTGGAAACATGGGTCTGTCCTGTAGGTCACAGACTCACAAAATTCATAGAAGGAGCTTCTCAACCAGGAGGGCCCCTCCTGGATTTTGACACCGCCCCCCCTTCTCATATTATGACTTCCTTGGTGACTCAGGTGGTAAATTGTCGGCCTACAATGCAGGAGACCCGGGATGGATGCCCTGGGTTGGGAAGATCCCCTGGAGAAGGAAATGGCAATCCAGTCCAGTATTCTTTCCTGGAAAATCCCATGGACGGAGGAGCCTGGTGGGCTACAGTCAGTCCATGGGGTCGCAAAGAGTCAGACGCAGCTGAGCAACCTCACTTACTTTCTTACTTCTCACATTGCTCTAGAACATTCTATATCCAGTGATGGGTGCTTCCTTCCAGCTCGCAGGGGCCTTTATCCTCCGGGCCAGTCTCTAGAATCTCTCCTCTTCCAAGGAGCTTACCTTTGACCTGCCTCTCCTGCCCACCCAGGTTCACCAGCTCCGTGGTCTACCAGGGCCTCATCATGCACGTGGGTGCCACCGGCGGGAACCTCTACCTGGACTTCCTCTACTCTGCTCTGGTTGAGTTCCCCGCATCCTTCATCATCCTCGTCACCGTTGACCGCTTCGGCCGCCGCTACCCGCTGGCCACGTCCAACCTGCTGGCGGGGCTGGCCTGCTTCCTCATGTTCTTTATCCCACACGGTGAGTAGTCCACGTCCATCATCTTCCGGGTCTTTGAACTGTGGGAAGAGTGTTAACTCTGGAACAGGAGCAAAGACAAGGTGTTTACCTGAGTCTAGAATTACTTTTTTAAACATTTTAAATAGGTACAGCTTACCGACAATGAGCCCTTTTTAAGTGTTCAAGCCAATGAATTTTTTACATGTATGTATGCCTGGGCACCACAACCTACGCCAAGATAGAGAGCATTTCCAGCATCTCGGAAGGTCCTCCCTTGACCACGAATGCTCACCACCCCTGCCCGGGTCACTGTAGTTCTGGTCTCTGCCACCGCAGATTAATGTTGGCTGTGCTGGAGCTTCATACATCGAACCATACCGCACCCACGCTTGGCATCGCCTTCATTCACCGATCGTGACGTCTGCAAGGTCCACCCGTGTCCTCCCACGAGGGTGTCGCTTGAACTTTCTCGCTGTTGGGCAGCCTCGCCTTGTAGGAATCCCTCACCATGTACCCAGGCCTCTGCTGACTTCAGGTCTCCTAAGGTCACCCTGGACCACTGTACAAAGAATGAAGGCCCCATCCGCCTTCCTTCTTCTCTTTTCCCTCTAAAACATAAGCTCCAAGAGGCAGAAACCTGCTCTGCTTGGCTCACGGCTGAGCGCCTGGGGCAGAGACGCCACTCTGCCAAGCACACAGAGGAGCTTCCCAGGTGGTGCTAGTGGTAAAGAGTCTGTCAGTGCAAGAGACATAAGAGATGCGGGTTCAACCCTTGGGTTGGGAAGATCTAAAGTCATCCAGTGTCTGCCTATTGGGATTAAGGCTACAGCGAACATTCCAACACATCTGTTTGTGGACACTCACTTCCCTTGCTGGGTCAGGGGGCGGGGCACAGGTTAGTTTTAGTAGATACAGCCAGACAGCTTTCTAGTTCGTGCTCCCACGGTGATGCATCCGCTTTCCAGTGGTTCCACAGACTCACCAGCACTTGGCATCATCAGTCTTTTCAACACCAGCCATTTTGGTGCCTTTTTGCTTGAGTCCATAATTCTTAGCAACCCAAGATAAGCCCAAGCAGAGTCATTTGGGAAGTTTTAATTTGAGTACATACATTCCCTTTCTCATTTGTTACTTTTAGAAATGTTAAAAAAAAAAAAAAAGAAAGCAGATTTGCTATTTTCTCAGTTTTTATTGCTTGTGCTCTGTACTTGTTGGCTTAATGAGTCATTTTGGCAGGCTTTGTGAGCAGGATATTATGAGAAACAGCCCATGAAATCTCTGTTCTCAAGAACCAGGCTATACAGAGCAGGCTGGAAATTTTAAGAGGTAACAAAAGATAGCTCAGTTTTTTTTTTCTCCTTCTTTTCATGAGTGAGTGAATGAGTGAAGTCGCTCAGTCATGTCCGACTCTTTGCGACCCCATGGACTGTAGCCCACCAGCTCCTGCATCCATGGAATTTTCCAGGCAAGAATACTGGAGTGGGTAGCCATTTCTTTCTTCAGGGGATCTTCCCGACCCAGGGATTGAACCCGGATCTCCCACAATGCAGGCAGGTGCTGTACTATCTGAGCCATCAGGGACAAAGAAGACAGGAAAAGGGGCCGAGCATCTGAAATCAGTTTTCCCCATTTCCCCCTATCTCCCTGTTTCTAGAATCATGGCAAAACTGAATGAATGAGTTAGAGGTTTTTGTTGTTGCTTTTTAAGTAACAGCACCAAGTACCGAGAGGGAACCTGGGATCTGAGGCCATTTGATTATCACCTGGAAGAAGCTTAGGTACCACATCCTCTGTCCCACATCCTCCCTGGACCCTCTCCTAGCTCCCACTCTCGCCACTCATGTTTACTGGTCCTTATCACATTAGATGACGAGCCTTCGTCTCCTGCTCCAGAAACTATTTCAAGTACCTTCAAGTACTATTGTGTGCGTGCATACTAGGTTGCTTTAGTTATGTCTTACTCTTCACAGCCCTCTGGACTGTAGCCCATCCTCTCTCCATGGGAT
This sequence comes from Antilocapra americana, assembly GCA_007570785.1. Classification (NCBI taxonomy): domain Eukaryota; kingdom Metazoa; phylum Chordata; class Mammalia; order Artiodactyla; family Antilocapridae; genus Antilocapra; species Antilocapra americana. The sequence goes on from ML663573.1 coordinate 8,344,552, forward strand.
TCTCCAGGCAAGAATACTGGAATGGGTTGCCATGCCCTCCTCTAAGGGATCTTCACAACCCAGAGGTAGAACCTGCATCTCTTATGCCTCTTGCATTCACAGTCAGGTTCTTTACCACTAGTACCACCTGGGAAGCTCCTCTGTGTACTTGACAGAGTGGCATCTCTGCCCCAAGATCTCAGCCGTGAGCAAAGCAGAGAAAGATTCCATTCCTTGGAGCTTATGTTCTAGAGGGAAAAGAGAAGGAGAAAGAGGGATGGGGCGTTAATTCTTCGTATGTTGGTCCAGGGTGACCTTAGGAGACCTAAATGAAGAGGAGATGAGCCATTTAAACATGCAGGCAAGGAGGTTTCCAGGAAAGGGAACAACAAGAGCAAGGACCCTGAGGATGGGGAAAGCTGGGCGTGGGACCCTTGTGAGCAGGAGACAAGGAGAGATGCCAGCGTGGGTTTTTTCCCAAGCGTGGCAGGACTGCAGTTGTAATTGGCCCCTCTGACTGCTGGGAAGAGTGACCTGAGCCCCGAGGAGGCAGCGGTTCTCTGAGGGCAAGGATGCCATGTGTGTCCAGTAGAGCATCTTGCCAAATCTCTCAAAGCTGCGAAATTTTTGACAAGTGCCCTCCTCCAGGTGTCCGAGTGAACTCCCTTATCTTGTATGTCCTGGGAGCCTTAACTAAAAGCTCTGCTTGGGCTCTCCTCCAGGCAGAGGGCAGCGGAGACCTGGAGAGACTGCGCTGGCCACAGGCAAACTCGGCTCCAAGGCCACTGGGTCTGCTCTCCCCAGAGCCTCCCGCTGGCGAGGGGAAGGAAGCCAGTCCTTGAGTAGCTGGCTCGTGGGGACGAGGGTGAGATGACACGCTGTCTGTGACCCTGGAGGCTCTGTTAGTGAGCTGGCCTGACTCGGGAGCCACTTGGGGTTCGGGTGCACACCAGCATCCCGGTGAAGCAGATGATGGTGCCTAGTGCTTTGATGGCTCCCCAGGGAGGAGAAGGCTTCTGGACCTGCCCTAATTAAGGCTCAGAGCCGCCTGCTAGGAGATGAGGGTTTGCATCCCTCGTCCTCTCAGAGCAGTGAATGATGCTTGGGTTAGGAAATGTGCCGTGAGGACTTCCCTGGGGGTCCATGGGTTAAGAATCCACCTGCCACTGCAGGGGACACAGGTTCGATCCCTGCTCTGGCAAGATTCCATATGCTGCAGGGCAACTAAGTCCAGGAGTCAGAACTACTGAGCCTGAGTCCTAGAGCCCCCAGGCTGCTACTACTGAAGCCCTCAGTACCAGAACTAGGGAGTAGCCCCCGCTCGCCCAGCTAGAGAAAGGCCTCACACAGCAGCGAAGACTCAGCGCCCCAAAATAAATAAATAAAATATTTTTTAAAATGTGTTGGGAAATGAGCGCCGAGGATGAGAAACCTGGTCTACCAGCTCTAGGACTTCTGCCCGAGGGAACCACGTTTTGAGGACCTACTGCTTTCAGGAGCTGTGTCAGCAAGGACACTCCTGCAGGATATTAAAAGCCAGGACTGGTGGCGTGGTCGCGACGCACATTTGACCTGTGTTATCGCTAAATCTCACCACCACCTGTGCGTTGGGCAAGAGTAGTCCCATTTTATAGCTGAGGAGACTGAGGCAGGCAGAAGGAAACCATTTGCCTCATCACTCTGCTGACGGGTGGCACAGCTGAGATTCCAAAACATGCATCCTTTCCTCTGCGCAGTGAAGTCTTCCCTCACGAGCCATCAAGTCCCCACAGCTCTCAGGACTCAGTTTAATTACTGTTAGTAGTGGTCGCTCAGTCGTGTCCGACTCTTTGGGACCCCTGGACTGTAGCCCGCCAGGATCCTCTGTCCACGGGATTCTCCAGGCAAGAGTACTGGGGTGGGTAGCCGTTTCCTCCTCCGGGGAACCTTCCCAACTCAGGGATCGAATCCAGGTCTCCCACACAGCAGGCAGAGTCTTTAACATCTGAGCTACCAGGTCAGTTTACTGATCCAAATATGGATGGGTCGGATAAGACAGCCGTTCGCGCCCTCCCAGCTCTGAAGTCCAAGCTCCCAGTCACAGCGTCTCCTGGCAAATCCGTGGGTACAGCCCTCTTGCTCTCACACCCTCTGTCTGTTTCCTCCCAGATCTGCCCTGGCTGAATATCACAGTAGCTTGTGTCGGCCGAATGGGGATCACCATCGTGTTCCAGATGGTGTGCATGGTCAACGGCGAGCTGTTCCCTACGTTCATCCGGTGAGTGTATCCAGGGGCAGGGGATGGCAGGCTGCTGACAGGGCTGTGGGCCAGCCGGGCTCGCCGAGGACCGCTCTTGAAAAAAAAATATTCCAACCATTCTTGGAGGTGGTGGTATTATTGTGACTTTGATTTATGTTGTCCTAACTACTGATAATGTTGATCACCTTTGCATGTACTTATTACCATCTGTATCTTATAAGGCTTAGTCTAAATGAAGAGTATTTTTATTGTAAAAGTAATTAACCACCTTGGAGAAAGAAAAGGCAACCCACTCCAGTATTTTTGCCTGGAGAATCCCATGGACAGAGGAGCTTGGTGGGCTATAGTCCATGGGGTCATAAGAATCAGACATGACTGAGCAACTAAACCAATTAACCACCTTAAAGTTTAAATTCTGGGCTTTGTTAGAGTTTGGCGCATTTCTGTAAACTCTTTTTCCCCCCCACGTTATAAATTCTTTCTTCTCCCCATATCGTCAGACCAATGATGTCTAAGAAATGTTCCAGCTCCCCATCCTTCTCTCTACCAGGGCAGCCCTCAGAACCCCTCCGTGAACCAGAAGACCCAGGGTGACTCTGATTCACTCTTTCCTGCACACCCCTCAGTAAAAGGCCCTGTCTCATCTGGAGAAGATTGTTTGCAATAGCTACAAAGAGATAAAGGCAAATGAAGGGGGAAAAAAACCCCTACATTTGGCAGTTCTGAGCCCAGAGTCTAAAACAGCCGGGCCAAACATTTCCATTGTCATGGCTGCTGGACCCAGGGGACTGACTCAGAGTGTAAACTGCCAAAGGTCCCGAGTGCCCAGTCTCGAGGGCAGAGCATCCATTTGATGAGGATTCTCAAGAACCAGGAAGGGAAGCCAGATATTCAGAAATAACTTTAAACTTGATCCACACCCATCACATCCAAGGTAAGACAGTCATGAAAGTTTGGGTATTTTCAATCAATTGAATCAAATATAAATTGGAAGAAAAGGATCCTTTCTGTTACTTTATTATTTTATAAGCACTTTAGGTTGACACAGTTTCTATTTAGACCATTTTGCTTCTTAGTCACAGGAGGCTTTACAGTTGAACAGCATCCTCTTTCTAACTGTCTGCAACATATACTGTCAAGACCCAGGTGTCACTAGTGGTAAAGAACCCGCCTGCCAGTGCAGGAGACACAAGAGTTGTGGGTTTGATTCCTGGGTTGGGAAGACCTGCTGGAGGAGGGCACGGCAACCCACTCCAGTATTTGTGCCTGGAGAAGCCCATGGACAGAGGAGCTTGGTGGGCTACAGTCCTTAGGGTCGCACAGATTCAGACACGACTGAAGCGACTTCACACGCACGCTCTGCCTTGTACTGAAAATCATCCACCCATTTTACCTCTTCTCTGTATTATGCTCTCCTTGAAAACAGAAACTACATCGCACTCTTGTCTGCACCTCCTGAAAATGCTCTGTAGCTATATTAACCAGGAACCTGGTGCTTGCCGAATGAATGACTGAAGTATCTCAGAGACCTGAATTTTCTTAATTTTGTTTTTTTAAGATACTTATTATTTTAAATTATGTTTGGCTGCACTGGGTCTTCACTGCTGCGTGTAGGCTTTCTCTCGTTGCGGCGAGCGGGGGCTGCTCTCCAGTTGCAACACATGGGCTTCTCATTGCGTGGCTTCTCTCGTTGCAGAGCATGGACTCAAGAGCACAGGCTCAGGAATTGTGGTGCGTGGGCTTAGTTGCTCTGTGGCCTGGGGGATCTTCCCGGGCCTGGGATCGAACCTGTGTCCCCTGCATTGCAAGGCAGATTCTGAACCACTGGACCACCAGGGAAGCCCTATGAGTGTTAAAGATGGGAACTAGTTTCTCACTTCTTCTAGCTTCTGTGTGCTGGTAAAATCTTTCTCTTTTTTAAGACGTATTCTCTTAAAATTATTTTTAAAATGGTGATTTTTTTTTTCCTCCTCTTGGAAATCACACTAAAGCTATTAGAAGAATGAGAATAATATATGAGGGCGTATCTTTATTATTTATTACTACTGCACGAGAATCTACATTTTTATCAATGAAAATTTCAACAAAAATAATTTAATAGCAACAAAAAAGAAGGAAATGCAGGAAAGAAAAAAAAATTAACTGCAAATGCCACCTTTGAAAGTAGGATGACCTTGAAAGGCAATGTGTAGGAAGAAGAGCTTCCTAATACGATGAATTTGTAAAAGGGTCTAGAAGACTCCACGGAGATCCACTGTGACAGGAAATTTGAGACAAGGCTGGCAGTTTCCCAAAGTAGGAAAGGAACTTGAAGGATCTAACTCACAATCCCTTCTTGGAGGAACAAGGTGGGTGCAGGGGCTGGAGGTACATGTTTCCTTCTTTGGATGTCATGTGGCTGGAGCGGAGGAGGGGCGGGCAAGCTGCGGGAGAATGCTCAGGAGACTTGAGGGAGCACTGCACTGTGGGGCAGGATGGAGGAGAGAGACCCTGAAGGGCGAGCAGTTCTACACTGTCAGCCTCCATTGCTGTTCAGTTGCTCAGTTGGGTCCGACTCTTTGTGACCCTGTGAACTGCAGCACACCGGGCTTCCCTGTCCTTCCCTATCTCTCAGAGCCTGCTCAAACTCATGCCCATTGAGTCAATGATGCCATCCAACCATCTCATCCTCTGCTGCCCCCTTCTCCTCCTGCCTTCAGTTTTTCCCAGCATCAGGGTCTTTTCCAGTCAGTCGGTTCTTCTCATCAGGTGGCCAAAATATTCGAGCTTCAGCTTTAACATCAGTCCTTCCAATGAATATTGAAGACTGATTTCCTTCAGGATTGACTGGTTTGATCTCCTTGTAGTCCAAGGGACTCTCAAGAGTCTTCTCTAGCACTGCAATTTGAAAGCATCAATTCTTTGGCACTCAGCCTTCTTTATGGTCCAACTCTCACATCTGTACATGACTACTGGAAAAGCCAGAGCTTTGACTAGATGGACCTTTGTGGCCAAGTGATGCCTCTGCTTTTGAATATGCTGTCTAGGTTGGTCATAGTATTCCTTCCAAGGAGCAAGTGTCTTTTAATTTCATGAGTAGGGATAAGAGAGTCAAAGCATCTAATCACAGACAGCCCTGGCCAGAAAGAGAATTTCTAATAGCTTAAAACATGCCCTAGTCCCTCTCCACAAATCCTTCTAAAATAGCTGCTACAGAAAGAAATAATAGTATTGAATGCTGAATCATAAATAAAAAAGTAACTTGCCCAGGAGCTATACAGATATGTCATGAGATAAAAAGGAGAAAGAAAGAGGAAAAGCAAGGGACAAATAAAGGAAATGCATAGGGAAAATATTATCAGAAAGCAAATGAGAAGTGCAGCCAAGTGTACTATGACTAAGTGCAAATAGTAACGAGTTAGCCATCTTTGTAAAAGAAGAGTGTAAAGCAGAGAATGTAAGTTCTTGGGAGAATGTGTGATAAAACAAGAGATGAAGTCAGCTCAGGCTAAAAAAATAAAAAGAAATACTAAAATATTTTACAAATGAAGACCACTTTGAAAGCAGTACTAGGGAGAAATGACAAAGGAAACGAAGGTAAGACAGAACTAAGAATTGCCAAATAAGATTGAAATAAGCAAAGAGTTTAAAAGGCTTAGAGATTATACATATACATATGTCCCAAAGAAGATCATTGAAACAATGAAACCAAAGAACTTAAATTTAAAAAGAACTTAAAAGAACTTCTGGAAATAAAAGAATGCTTGGATCTATGATTTGAAGGTGGCATACAGTGAGTGTCACAAGAAAACTTGATTCTGAGCAATATTAACAAATATTCCAGTTAAGTTACTGTGCTTCAGAGATAAAGAAAGACTTATGAGGTACCCAGGTTGAAAGTGTAAGTCACATGTATCAGGAGAAAATCAAACTGATATCATTTGATGAAGATGGTGAAACATCCTGTAATGATCCCAAGGAGAGAAAATGTAACTCAATGAATTTTGTCCAAACTCTCATTCCCAAATAAAAACAATATCCAATTATTTTGTTCCTTAAAAATATGGTTACTATAAACCTTTTCCAAAAAAGCTATTAGAGAAAAAATTCTCAGTAAACACAATAAGTGGAGTAATACTTCAAAATTATTGATGGTGATCACTGAATCTGAGATTAAACCCCCCAGTTTCTGGTTTGAATACAGAATATAAATTGACAATACAGAAATGCTATAACTAAAAGTGGACTGTAGCTTGCTAGGCTCCTCTGTCCATGGAATTCTCCAGGCCAGGATGCTGGAGTCATTCCCTTCTCCAGGGAATCTTCCCACCCAGGGATGGAGCCCAGGTCTCCTGCATTGCAGGCAAATTCTTTACCATCTGAGCCACCAGGGAAGCCCAATAACTAAAGGGAGTTGGAAAGGGAAGAGAGAAAGTTGGAGATGGTGTGATACACTGATTTTCTCAATATTTTCTCCAGGAAAAAATGTATCACTAAAAGCTAATAAATTAATTTTATAGGCATATTTTAAGAGATGAAGGAAAACAGTAAAAACAATGATATTATTAACTATGGCCAGCACATGGAGGGATGGTTTGAGGAGAAAGTAAAAATACAGTAATTTTAAAGTTGTTCAAAATAGTTAACCAATACTATCTGAAGAAATAGAGTATTAAGTGTATTATAAAACCTTCCAAATTATCAGAAAAAATACACATAACCAACACAAATTGAGAAATAAAAGACACAGAAATCAATAAAAACATGGCATATGTTAAAATATTTATAAAATATTAATAAACAGTTAATGACAGAATTAAGAACAAACATTTCTGATATTTAAATAAATATAAAGAGATTCAACTCCTTTATTGAAAAACAAAAATAAAAAGACTTTAATTTCATTATAAAGCAAAATCCAACAATTTGCTGCATAGTTGAAGTACAACTTTTCCTCAGAAAGGTTGAAAAGCAAGGAATGCACAAAAGCAGGGGCTTCCTCAGTGACTCGGTGGTAAAGAATCCACCTGCAATGCAGGAGACTCGGGAGACATGTGTCTGATCCCTGGGTGGAGAAGATCCCCTGGAGGAGGAAATGGCAACACACTCCAGTATTCTTGCCTGGAAAATCCCATGGATGGAGGAGCCTGGCGGGCTACAGTCCTTAGGGTCACAAAGAGTCAGACACGACTGAGCACACAGCACACATATGGAAAATGGAAACAAAAATATAGCAAAAACCATGATTTTATCAGACAAAGTTGAATTTATGGCAAAAATGTATTAGGATAAAGAAGACCCTAAATTGTAGTTAAGAGGGAATCCACAATGGTTTCATAGGATAGTTTTACAAAACATTTAATTAATAGAAAACTTCAGTGATTCACAGTTCTCAAGTATAGGCAAAGGAGGAAGTTTAAAAAAAATTGTTTATAAAGTTCTCATAATATTGGTGTCAAATAACAAAAATAAAGGAAACAGGAAACTGTGAATATTATTTATGAATGATAAATTCAAATCCTAAACAATGTATTATCAACAGAATAGTGGAGCACATTAAAATAATAATACGTCAATGCATCCATCTAAGATGAATTATTCCAGGAATACAAAAATAGCTTAACATTAGAAAATCATAATAGAGTTCATGCTAATAAAAGAGAAAATTGTACTCTTCTCTCCATAGATAAAAGAGGCATTCAATAAAAGGCAACATCTATTTTTGCTTTTTAAATCTCTTAATAAACATGGATAGATAATTTTTCATGTAGTTTTCTCAGTATGCTTTCCAGCTAAAGAGAAAGATATTATTGAAATCTGGTGAATTAAGTAAATTATAAAGCATATTGAAAGATTATAATGGTAAACCCTAAGGAAATAACTAAACTGAGGTCATAGAGGGAGACCCTGGGAAGGGAAGAAAAATGTACTAATGTTATATTTACCCATTTTAGGGAGTAAGAAATTGTGCAAATGGATGTAATAGAAGAAGCTTAAAAGGATAAAACATTTTTTTGATTTATCATTCCTGGTTTAACCATGTCTTTGATCCAAAGCTCAAGCTTATTTACAGGAATACCCTGGGGTGGTTGTATTCATATAAGACAGACTGATCAAAAACTGTTGTCAGGGATAAAGAGGTCATTTTAAGTAGACAGTTTCCTCCCTAGCTTTTCTTGTTCTTCATTTCTTAATCTGCTCTCTTTATCCTTCCCCTGTCCCTCTATGTGAAAGCAAAAACTCTAGTCATACCTATTAGTTCTCCAAATCTCCAGACCATTGTTACAATCCAATTCTGACATTCAGTTCAGTTCAGTCACTCAGTCGTGTCCAACTCTTTGCGACCCCATGCACTGCAGCACGCCAGGCTTCCCTGTCCATCACCAACTCCCAAGAGCTTGCTCAAACCCATGTCCATCGAGTTGGTGATACCATCCAACCATCTGTTGTTCCCGTCTCCTCCTGCCTTCAGTCTTTCCCAGCTGCTGCTGCTGAGTCACTTCAGTCGTGTCCAACTCTGTGCGACCCCAAGGACTGTAGCCCACCAGGCTCCTCTGTCCATGGGATTTTCCAGGCAAGAGTACTGGAGTGGGTTGCCATTTCCTTCTCCAAAGCTTTCCCAGCATCAGGGTCTTTTCCAATAAGTCAGTTCTTTGCATCAGGTGGCCAAAGGATTGGAGTTTCAGCTTCAGCATCAGTCCTTCCAATAAATATTCAGGACTGATTTCCTTTAGGATTGACTGGTTGGATCTCCTTGCAGTCCAAGGGACTCTCAAGAGTCTTCTCCAACACCACAGTTCAAAAGCATCAATTCATGTCAATGTATGGCAAAACCAACACAATAAAGAAAATTAAAAAAAAAAAGAAACTTAGGAGAAAGTCAGTAAAAAAAAAAAAAAAAGCATCAATTCTTCAGTGCTCAGCTTTCTTTATGGTCCAACTCTCACATCCATACATGACTGCTGGAAAAACCATAGCTTTGACTGGATGGGCCTTTGTTGGCAAAGTGATGTCTCTGCTGTTTAATACACTGTCTAGGTTGGTCATAGCTTTTCTTCCAAGAAGCAAGCATCTTCTAATTTCATGGCTGCAATCACCATCTGCAGTGAGTTTGGAGCCCAAGAAAATAAAGTCTGTTACTGTTTCCATTGTTTCCCCATCTATTTGCCATGAAGTGATGGGACCAGATGCTATGGTCTTAGTTTTCTGAATGTTGAGCTTTAAGCCAATTTTTTCGCTCTCCTCTTTCACTTTCATGAAGAGGCCCTTTAGTTCTTCTTTGCTTTCTTCCCATAAGGGTGATGTCATCTGTGTATCTGAGGTTATTGATATTTCTCCTGGCAATCTTGATTCCAGCTTGTGCTTCATCCAGCCCAGCATTTTGCATGAAATTCTGACATTAACTACCTGGAATTAGCAACCTCCCTCCTGGAGTTCATTAATTTGCTATTAAGCTCACCGAACTCGAGAACCACTTACACTTACTCATTTGTTATAGAGGTTATAAACAGGCAACCAGAGGAAGAGATTCACAGGACAAGGCTAGCAGAGTCCTATCACAGGCACTTCTGTCCCCCTGTCCCCATTCTGTTGGCACATTATGTAGGCGCAGTTAATGAATTTGTCAGTGATTTTTTTAAAAAAAGAACATTTATTTATTTATTTTTGGCCATGCTGGGTCTTTGGTGCTCTGCTCGGGCTTTCTCCACTCTTCCTTCAGGACCACGGGCTTCCGTAGTTGCAGCACACGGACTCAGCAGTTGTGGCGCATGAGCTTAGTTGCTCCACAGCGTCTGGAATCTTCCTGGACCAGGGATCAAACCATGTCCCCTGCATTGGCAGGCAGATTTCTATCCACTGTGCCACCAGGGAAGTCCAGTCATCAGAGATTAACTCCATCTCCGGCCCTTATCCCCTCCCTGGAGGTTGGGGAGTGGACTGTGTAATTGCTTTAGCATAAGTCTGCCATTTGGAAAATTGATTCACAGAAATGTCATCTTTTTTGGCCTCTGTATTTCACCAGGAACCTTGGCATGATGGTGTGCTCCTCCCTGTGTGATTTGGGTGGGGTTCTCACCCCATTCCTGGTCTTCAGGCTGATGGAGGTTTGGCAAGGCTTGCCGCTCATTTTGTTTGGTAAGACTTCGTGACGCGTTTGTTATTTCTTATTCACAGCCCAATGTGAATAGCCGGTTGCTATTTGATGAACGAATGGTAGCCCCTAGTGAGCGTACAGAAGGGAAGGACGAGACCTGCCCTTCCATTGTCTCCTGGCTCCTCTGTCTTGCTTCATGGGAAAGATAAGATGCCGTTCTTGTAACATGGACCAGAGGTTTATGTCCTGTGGCGCTGGAGTCCAATAACTCCTTCTACAGAACAGAACAGGAGAGAATTTTTGACGTAGCCTCCTGGTTTCTTTTGAATTTAACCCCCAACTTTGGTGAACTTAACATGCAATCACTGGAGGTCTGAAGACGCTAGGTTATCAGTTCCCATCTGCTTCCAGATCTTAACAGTTGAGAACAGACGCAAAGGGACAGTGAGAATCCAAGTTTAGTACCTGGTTTGGTAGTGACTGTGTTAGATTAGAGGAAGAGGAGGGAACTCGTCTGCTTCTCCCCAAACCTGCCTCTCAGTGGAGGGCAAAACGACTGCCCATGTGCCAGGTGAGCCCATGAGGGTCGGGCGGAGTGGGAGTGGATGAGGAGCAAGAGGGGTCGCCGCTGCCCACACGCACATCGCCTAGGCTCCCTGTGATATGTGCATAGTAGCTACAGTACACGCAGTACAGTTTATATATGGGCGTCCAGGGTGGTGCGGTGGCAAAGAATCTGCCTGCCAGTGCAGGAAATGCGGGTTCAATCACTGGATTGGGAAGATCCCTTGGAGGAGGAAATGGAAATCCACTCTGGTAGTCTTGCCTGGAAAATCCCATGGATAAAGGAGCCTAGAAGGCTGCAGTCCATGGGCCCACAAAGAGTCAGACATGACTGAGTGGAATGAGCATGCATGTATAGTTTATATTACACAATTATATAATATATCATATTATATATATATGCATATATATATATATATATATATATATATATATATATAAAATAAGGGATTCCCAGGTGGTGCTAGTGGTAAGGAACATGCCTGCCAGTGCAGAGATGTAAGAGACATGGGTTTGATCCCTGGGTTGGGAAGATCCCTTGGAGGAGAGCATGGCAACCCACTCTAGTATTCTTACCTGGAGAATCCCATGGACAGAGGAGCCTGGGGGGCTACAGTTCATCGAGTCTCAAAGCGTTGGACATGACTAAAGTGACTTAGCATGCGTGCACGCATGCATATAATGGTTTCTATGTATATACTTTATATATATAGTCACTAGTCAAAATTGAGTTTCCTATTGTTCCCATGGTACCTGAATCAATAAATCCCCCTAATATTTAAGCATCAGTTGCTCTAGAACTATATTCTTAGGTAGAGGTACAATGAGGATTTCTGGGTAGCTCAGCTGGTAAAGAATCCACCTGCAATGCAGGAGACCTAGGTTGGATCCCTGGGTTGGAGGAGGGCATGGTAAGTAACTACTCCAATATTCTCGCCTGGAGAATTCCACGGACAGAGGAGCCTGGTGGGCTACAGTCCAAGGGATCACAAAGAGTCAGACATGACTGAGCAACTAAGCACCGCACAAATGTACAAGGAGGGAAGTATTTCCTTTTCTTACTCTGCCATTTCCCCTGTTGCCGCATTGCTTTTAATTTTCTAGATGTCCCTGACTTTTTGAAGGGGCCCTCACACATATATTGCCTACGCATCTCTAGTTAGCCGTCATCATCTGTAAATGGTGTTGGCCATGCTCTAACGGCTCCATGTTGAATCTCTTGTTTGAAGCGGCTTTGGGGCTAGTTGCCGGGGCAATGACGCTGCTTCTTCCGGAGACCAAGGGGGTCACTCTGCCAGAGACCATCGAGGATGCCGAGAACCTGCAGAGGTGAGCCCGGCCACTGGGCGACCAAGAGCCCCATGTTAGACTTGCCCTCCCTGTTATGAACACTCTCCATTTCCTGTCTCCTGGGAGAGCTTTACAGGTCTTGTTCGGCCTGTTATTACCCGCAGAGATGCTACAGAGAGAAACACAATGCAGCTGGAGAGAAGGAAGGCAAGGAGAGCAGGAGTGTGTGTTTTTGATTGACAGTCATCTGCTCTAAACCGCGAGACACGAGGTTCCGTTTGTGATGCTGACCGTGAGGAGCACCACGGCCCCTAGCTCACCCCAGAGTTGTTGGGAGCGATTTTTAAATCAGTTGTCTGTCTTTTTCATGACTGTTGGTCCAAATTCCTTAGTGACTTTCTTCACAAAGAAGAATGACTTAAAACTTTCACCCTGTAACGGGGATAAGTGCTTCAGCGGAGTCTCAGGTCCTACTCTGAAAGCCATCAAACAGGGAAAGGAGGAAGAGTGTCTGATGATGTAGTCATTACAGGCTTGGTTCTCTGGATTCTACATAAGGACCCACGTGTCCCTGCGAAGTAGAGAGAAGAGACTCTGGGGACTCATTAAGGCTTAGATTCAGTCCAGGATCAGCCACCTACTTGGCCATGTGACCTTGGGAATGTCACTGAACCCTCTAACCTTCATTTCCTTGCTGACAAATAGCCACAATAAGACTTCATTGAGAAGTGTGCTGTGAAAATTCAATGAGGTTCAGTAGATGACAACGATTTATCTGCTGCCTGGCACATAGTAGGTGTTCAACACATCTTAGACTCTTGCCATTCTCCATGCATATTGTGTGATTTCCTCAGTGATTCTCAAATTTACTCTTCAGAGGAGTCACAAATGGAGCTTGCTAAACTCCAGATTCCTAGGCCCTTCAGGCTTTCGACTTCATAATTGAGTGGGGGATCCTGATCTTTTAACTTCAATCGACACCCATCAGTGCAGCTCCCTTTGAGAAAGTCTTCATCTCTCAATGCTGATAAGGGACACACACACTCTATTCACACTGTAAGCACATTCTGTGGAGACACATACGGCTTCTCATCTGTCATTGCTGAAAATATCTTCCTTTGGCCCCAAGGAGTAGACACATGTAGCTAAGGTCGACTACCTGATTTTGAAAAGTTTCGTTATAATTTGTTAATCGGCACTTGGTCACCTTTAACGACGTTGTGTTTATCCCTTCACTCCATCATCAAAGCCACTCCTGCCCTGCCAGGCGAGGCCAGGGCTTCTGCCCGGCGCTCCGTGATGCCATGTACACCCTCTGGTCTTGATAGTGCCCTTCACTATGTCTAATCACCACTTATTTCATTATCTGTCTTCTCTGCTATATGAATTTCATAAATAGAGAGGTCGTTTCAATGACACCTTCTTGGGACTTCCTAGGTGGTCCGGGGGCTCAGACACCAGTGCTCCCAAAACAGGGGCCCGGGTTCAATCTGTGGTCAGAGAGAGCTAGATTCCACATGCTGCCGTTAAAAGATCCCATGTGCTGCGACTAAGATCCCTTGTAGCCAAATCAATTAATTAGTTTAAAGAGTGACACCCTCTTCCCTACTTCCCAGGAAACAAGGTCAGGGAATGGGAGTGATGGGCGCTCTGGCTAACAGACGGCTCACGTCTCACCCCCTCCTCTCAAAACACTGTGAGGCAGCTGTTGTCACTAGCACACCTGCCCTACAGATAAAGGCAGTCATGGTAGATACCCCCGAGCCCAGCTTCAAAATGGAATGTTGACTGCCGGGTGATGTTGTGAGGCAGCAACACAACAGATGCTCTGCGGAAGGGTCTGCAGACCCTTTCTGTAAAGGACCAAGGAGTACATATTTCCGGCTTTGGGGACATTCCATCTTTGTCACCAGGTTCTGCCCTTTCAGAATGAAAGTGGTCACAGTTCATAACTGAACGGGCATGGCTGGTTCCAGCACAACTTTATTTATGGACGTTGACATTGAAGTTCATCTACTCGTCAAGTGTCAAGAAATAATATTTTACATTTGATTTTCAAAAACTATTTAAAAATGTTAAGAAACCATTCTTAGTGCACAGGCCGTAGCGAAACAGGCAGAGAAGCAGAAACTGGCCACCCAAGGTCTCTGCTGACCCTGTTCTCCTTCATCACCTGCTATGCATGCTCTCACCTTCTCTTTTGAGACTTATTCCCAGGTGAAACTTTGCCACGGATTCTTAAAAAGCCATTATTGATTTTAACTTAAAAACTGAAAAGGGATATTTATTTCTTTGGCTGCATCGGGTGTTAGGTGTGGCAGGCAGGATCTAGTTCCCTGACCAGGGGTCGAACCTGGGGCCGCCTGCTTTGGGAGTACGGAATCTTAGCCACTGGACTGCCAGGAAAGTCCCTAGTTTAACTTAAGTTTTTGTTTTTGGTTGCTGCAGGAAAGCAAAACCCAAAGAAAACAAGATTTACCTTCAGGTTCAAACATCAGAACTCAACGCCCAGGCACCCGAGACAGACACCCAGGGGACCGTGTGGCCGAAATGAGGACCGAGTTCCCACCAAAGAGATGTTCAGAAGCCCTGAACTCTTCCTCCCACCTGCCTGCCCTCAAATCAATATCAGTTCTAAAGAATGCTAACTGCATTGCTCTGTTTTGTTTTCCTGAAGTCTCTCAGAGCTCTGGCTATCTTTTGTCTCCTCCTCTTCTCTAGTGAGAGCTATTGGTGGGTAGCAGTTACTTACTTTTCCAAAGTATTTTGAAAGTCCAGTAGCATTTAAATACTGTTAGACAAGAGGCCTCTGTCATTGGTTTCCTAGAATAAGTATTGTTTTATTCACTCTCTGAAAGAAAACGTCTTTGTAGGTATCTATGTTGGCAAAGTATTTTAGCATGTAGGCTCCTTGGAGGACTATTGGTTTATGAATATGGTGACTCTTCCAGCCAACTCTACCCCAGTCATGCTTATACACCTGTGACGGCACAAAACAGGCTCATTATTCCAAGACCAGAAGGTATATAAGATTTTTTTTTGGGTAAGAGTTTCTGCAACCCGCATTTTAGGAATGCCTTATTCTATTTCACTCTTACTTTTAGTTCTTATTGGTGATTCTAGAAGGTGAACTCGTATGCCAACAATGGAATATCACAGTGAACATATCAAAAAGAAGAGTTCAGCTTACTTCTTTTTATAATTTTTTAAAGAAATGTTTTGACTTCACTGCATGGCGTGTCGGATCTTAGTTCCATGATCACAGATTAAACCCATGCCCCCTTTCTTGGAAGTGAGGAGTTAACCCACTGGACCCCCGGGGAAGTCCCAAGTTCAATTTACTCTGAGTTAGTAGTAACTGGTTCAAGTTCTAGTTCAAGAAGTGATTTCGTTCCTGGAGAACACAGAAACTTTATTTATTTTAAAAGTTCTTTACTCGTGAGACAAACCACAAATCAGGACCCTTCAGAACACACTGCGGGAGAAAAGATTCTAGTGCAAACTGGAGGCATGATCAAAGACATGTGGTTGTATTATAAACACTTCTGGCTAGATTGGCTAAGCCAAGGGAAAGCCTCATGGACTTGAGATATTGGGATTTTGTTTTGGGCAGCATCTGATCTTCCTTTGAGAGTGGACATGGGCTAATTGGAAACCTGAAACTCTGCCAATGGTAAAACAACAAAAACAAAAAAAATCAACTAGATTCGAATTTTTTAAACTGTAAATAAATAAATAACTAAAACAAAACCGCATCTGGGCCTACGGGAGGGACCTAGCGCTCCATTTCAGCTTCTCCCAGGCAAAGCCCTGATTCTATGTCTTCTCTGACTGTCACAGTTTTACTCTTTACTGGTAGCAAACATGTAAACTGTAGGCTTTGAATCAGTTTTTCAAATGTGTATTAAAAACACCCTCTCTGATTTTCCTTAGAATCTTCTGAAGAAGGCTTTAGACAGAGGGGTTCCTGCTGTTGTTCAGTCACTCAGTTGTGTCTGGCTCTGCGACCCCATGGACTGCAGCACACCAGGCTTCCCTGTCCTTCAGGGTCTCCCAGAGCTTGTTCAGCTCATGTGCATTGAGTCAGTGATGCCATCCAACCATCTCATTCTCTGTCGTTCCCTTCTCCTTTCGCCTTCAATCTTTCCCAGCATCAGGGTCTTTTCCAGTGAGCTGGCTCTTTGCATCAGGTGGCCAAAGGATTGGAGCTGGGTCATTGTTAAAAGCAAGAAGTAAAACCTCTGATTTTCCTTCTGCTCAGAAGACATGTCTGGACAAAGTAGACACGTGGTTCTGGGAGAGAAGCAGGCCACTCTTGACCATCACAAGGGTTTGGATCAGAGGGAAGCCTGTCTGAACCGTGAAGGAGTGCTTCTCTGCCGACCCGGGAGCAGCTTCTCCAGGGCACGGGAGGAAAGCCAGGTGTCAGGAGGGAATGTTGGGCCCCTGACTCCTCGCTGCGGCTTCAACAGAGCCAGAGTCAGTCCTGCCAGGGCCGGGGAGGTGGTGGGAGGGGCACAGAAGGCACCTTAACAGTTGGAGCGCCTGGGCGGTGTGACTCAGGCCTCAGACACAGGAGGCTCCTGGAAAGGGCGTGGCAGCCAGGGGTCCCCCGGCCTCCTCCCCGGAGGAAGTCCTGTTCCTTCAGCATGCATCTGCTGAGCACCTGCTGTATGCACGCCTCTGTCTTCTCCGCCTCTTAGAGAACCGGAAGGAAGCTATAGATGTGATGGGACCACTGCCCGTGTGAGGACTCACAGTAGAAAGGGAGCCTTTGTGAGGCCGTTTCAGCCGTCCTGTTGGACGTGGAGGAGCAGCACAGCCAACCTCAAAGGAGGCGGAGGGATGTGGGGGTCTCGACGTCAGCTCCCCAGTCCTGCCCCGATGTTTCCTGCAGTGTCTAGAACCCCACATTTAGAGATTTCTCCCCTCAGGTCTTGAAAGCTAACCGCTGGTGGTTGAGAGCTAACCACTGATGAGACAGAGGAAGCAATGGGGTGGGGGTGGGCTGCCTGCCTGGCCGGACCCGGTGGGGACAGGTGGGCGGGGACAGCGCCTACAGAGGGCGGGTGACTGCAGGACAGCAAGCGTGCTCTCTGGGACACAGCCTGACCCTAAAGCAGCAACGTTATGTCACAGAAGGAGACCCAACCCTGGAATGAGCCCAATGTGACTCCCACGCCTCCTCCACCATCTGCTGATTTTGTGGGCTCGTCCCAGCTCCAGGCCACATGGTCCCCCCATCTTCATGGCCCCAGCGACCCTCCGAGCTCCAGCTGGAGAAACCACTGAGCTATCCAATACTGCAGTCCCCGTACCAGTTGCTAAGGGCAACGTGTTCTATTGTCCACCCCACTATGTTTCCTCCCTGCAGGTATAGGTTCAAAATCTGATATTTCAAGATGTCAGTGGAGCTCCCTGGGGGTCTAATGCACTGGTTTAAATTTGCCTGTAACTGAAATCTCCTAAATATCTGAAGCTCAAACAAGATAAAAGTTCATTCTCAAATTGAAGAAGTTCAAGGCTACCTGTCCAGCACGAGTTGACGGCTTCTGTCCGGCACTAGCTAATGGCTTGGGGACCGATTTTTGTGTCACCATCTCGTTGCTCTGCTGGACAGGGCTTCCCAGGCCCCAGGTGGCTTCTGGGCACACCCATTGTACCCACACCCACTGCTGGGGATGGGGCCAGGCCCCACTGCAGGGGACAGGGCACAGAGGGGAGGACTCTTCCTGGAAGACTGTGGACTTCAGATAAAAACTAAGTCCGAGAAACATGAAATTGCATTTCTCACACATTTGAATTTTGTGGCCTGAGAACTCGTGAAGTGATGCCATACACATTGGTCTGCAAGTTAACATTCTTCCATTACAGGCCACGTGGGTCTGATGCTTTTTAACAACTGTACAGCAATGCATTGAGCAAGAGAATTTATTCAGCCATTTCTGTTCCTAGAATTTGGTTCCCTTCACTGGAAATCAAATGATAGTGGGTTTTGGTGTTGTTGGCTCTCCTGCCCCATCCTGCTTTGCCACATTCTCTCTGCATGGCCTGACTGTCCTTGGAGTGGCCAGGCCTTTCCTCCTGGACAGTCCACAATCTAGTCCTGCCCTTTCAAGCATTTTGTGAGCTAAACACATTTTTCTTGCTGATCTAAATTCTGTTTGTCTCATCTTACTAATTCATTTTGTTCTCTCTCTCTTTCTCGCACATTTCACATGGCATATTATGTTACATATAAAAATCACCCCAAACATATAAGACTGCATGTAAAATTTCTTAGCAGGTACACGTTCTAAAGTTCTCCAAGCCAGGCTTCACCATTATGTGAACAGAGAACTTCCAGATGTTCAGGCTGGATTTAGAAAAGGCAGAGGCAACAGAGATCAAATTGCCAACATTTTTTGGATCATAGAAAAAGCAAGACAATTCCAGAAAAACATCTACTTCTGCTTTATTGACTATGCCAAAGCCTTTGACTGTGTGGATCACAACAAGCTGTGGAAAACTCTTCAAGAGATGAGAATACCAGACCATTTTACCTGCCTCCTGAGAAATCTGTATGCTGGTCAAGAAGCAACAGTTAAAACTGGACATGGAACAATGGACCTGTTCCAAGCTGGAAAAAGAGTACATCAAGGCTGTATATTGTCACCCTACTTATTTAACTTATATGCAGAGTACATCATGCGAAATTCCAGGCTGGATGAAGCACAAGCTAGAATCAAGATTGCCAGGAGAAATATCAATAACCTCAAATACACAGATGACACCACCCTTATGGCAGAAAGCGAAGATCTAAAGAGAATAGACTCGTGGACTTTGTGGATGAGGGTAAGGGTGGGATGATATGGGAGAAGGGCATTGAAGCATGTTAATTGTCATGTGTCTAATCAATCGCCAGCCCAGGATTGATGCTCGGGACTGGTGCAGCGAGATTTCCCGGGGGGGAGGGAGGAGGGAGGGGGGATCCGGAGGGGAAGCATATGTAAACCCATGGTGATATCATGACAATGTATGGCAAAAACAATAATAATAAAAAAGAAAAGAGAGACTCTTGATGGAACTGAAAGAGGAGAGTGAAAAGCAGGCTTAAAACTTAACATTCAGAAAACTAAGATCATGGCAGCCGGTCCCATCACTTCATGGCAAATAGATGGAGAAACAATGGGAACAGTGACAGACTTTATTTTCTTGGGCTCTAAAATCACTGCAGATGGTGATTGCAGCCATGAAATTAAAAGACACTTGCTTCCTGGAAGAAAAGCAATGACAAATATAGACAGCATATTAAAAAGTAGAGATATTACTTTGCCAACAAAGGTCCGTCTAATCAAAGCTATGGTTTTCCGGTAGTCATGAATGGATGTGAGAGTTGGACTATAAAGAAAGCTGAGCACTGAGGAACTGATGCTTTTCAACTGTGGTGTTGGAAGACTCTTGAGAGTCCCTTGGACTGCAAGGAGATCAAACCAGTCAGTCTTAAAGGAAATCAGTCCTGAATATTAATTGGAAGCACTGATGCTAAAGCTGAAGCTCCAATCCTTTGGCCACCTGATGCAAAGAACTGACTCCTTAGAAAAGACCCTGATGCTTGGAAGGATTGAAAGCAGGAGGAGAAGGGGACAACAGAGGATGAGATGATTGGACGGCATCACCAACTCAATGGACATGAGTTTGAGCAGGCTCCAGCAGTTGGTGATGGATGAGAAGGCCTGGTGTGCTGCAGTCCATGGGGTCACAAAACGTCAGACATGACTGACCTGAACTAACCTGAACTGACATTTTCCAAACATCTCAGTTAGAAATTTTGCTCTATCTTAGTTAAATAACTCCCCTCCCACTAGGTACTATATTGTTGTTCTTGTTTAGTCCCTAAGTCTTATCTGACTCTTTTGTGATCCCAAGGACCATAGCCCACCAGGCTCCTCTGTCCATGAGATTTTCCAGGCAAGAATACTGAAGGGGATTGCCATTTCCTCCCTCAGGGGATCTTCCTGACCCAGGGATTGAACCTGTGACTCCTGCATTGGCAGGCAGATTCATTACCCCTGAGCCACCAGGGGACCCCACTAGGTACTATACTTACTTCTCAAATGCAAGTAAATGTGTTCTGACCTTCTGCTCTTCACGGGATGAGGAGGGAGGCTGCTGTCCCCTTGGGAAGTGACCTTGTAGATTCCAGGAACCACGTGGCCTTTTCTTTAGCAAATATGCCTCCCTAGGTCCTTTTGGGAATGAAAGGTTAGTTGGGAAGATGATAAGAAAACAAAAAGATGGCTAATCTCTTGTAAGTTGTAAAACTGGAAGCTCAAAGCTGCCTTCTAGGTTAACAATGGAAGGACAAAGGGTGTCTTTAGAAGAAGGGAAGAAAGTTAGAACAAAGATGTGAAATATAGGGCACATCTGAGCACGTGAGCCCCACAGAGGTCAGGCAGTTCCCATGTCCACCCACTACCTCCTTAACTTGCCAAGAGAGAAGCAAGCACACAAAAGACAGCCATGTGTCCTTCAGCTCATTCTCAGTTGTGACAATGACAGGGTGAGGTCTGTCATATGCCTCCTGTCATCCCAACCACAACACCCTCCACCATTTCCCCCCCAATGGCCTGAGAACAGAAAGGATCACAGTTGCCAAGTGGCTGGGAAGGTACATCGTATCTGCTTTTCACGCACCCTGGCTGGTGATGTCAGGAGGATTCTCTCCTGGCTCCAGGCGGGTATCATGGGGTTATTTCAAGAGCTAACGAGCAGCTGAAATGAGAACTTGGTGATATGTGGGCCTTTCTTCAAGTCTGATTCTAGTTTTGTTTTCGTGTAGTCCTGGAAGGAGGGTCTGGACTTTTAGAGGACCACACCTGGTCATTCAGTTAGACCCGTTTAGAGAAACCTCAGTGTCCATCTGCTAAGGGAAGCCACTAACTGAGTGAGACTGCCCACCCTGGCCAGGCACCATGGTACACCACTTACACGAGTTATCTTAAACAGAAGGTCCCGGTCAGGAGGTTGGAACTAACAAGCGACCACCACTGGGAAGAACTCAGGAAGGTCAAAAGGAGCACCCGTCCAAATGTCCTACCAACCTCCCAGAATCCACCTCTCTGGAATCCATCTTGGTGCCACCAGGAAGGACCCTGAGTCAGAACGACTGGCCAGAGATAACCCGGAAGGTAATCTCATCACCATAACACCGGGCTGCGCTCCACAGAGTAGAGCAGTCCTCCTGGGCTCCCTTACCCTCCTGCTCTCCGCTCAGGGGCTGTTCTCCAGTAGTCTTTTGTTTTGTCAGCAAGTGTGTCTCCTCAGACAGTTCATTTCTGAATGTTAGACAGGAGCTCACACTCAAGCCCTGGAAGGAGTCCTCCTTTCGGTAGCACATCTATGCTTTGGGGACCCTCTCATTGTATTAAAATGGTCCTCCCCTTCCTGGGAGGATTTCAGGCCCTTCAGCCTCCATCCAGACGGCTTCTTCTCCAAGTGCTGATGTCCCCGCTGATTCCAGACACTGGTGCCCGTGATCCACCCTTTGCAACTTACTGTCCAGCCCCAAACTCCTGACCTCTCTCTATCTGTTCAGTGAATGGTTGGTTTTTATCTGCTCTGTTATCATAGTCTCAGACATTAATATTAGTGATAAAATCTAGAATTGCTCGTCATTAAAAACCAAAGCAATATTGTAAAGCAATTATCCTTCAATTAAAAATAAATAAATTAAAAAAGAAAAAAAAAAACCCCAAAGAATCACAAGGAAAAATCAGGATAATTCATTGCACCAAAAATAAAATCTCTAAAAAAAAAAAAACATAAAACATTAGAAAGGCAAAAAAAAAAAAAAAAGTGTTCTTTAAACATTTGCTAGTTGATCTGAGAATGGCAAGCTTTTGTGGCCTAATCTTAACCTCAGCCCAAATTTGAACTTTTCCCTAGTTGCCTTCAAAATACTTGTAATTTCATTCAGAGCTGAGGCTCCCTCTGAGGCCACTCTGCTTGCTGTCAAAACCTGTCGACCCATCTCATGTGCACTCAAGGCACCCAGATTTTAGTTTCCCATACACAGTTTGTCTAAAAGAAATTAAGATCCCAGGAAGAGCTGCTGTGGCTAGACCTAGAGACAAGGAAAATCCAAAGTTCAAAATGAGGAAACGTTTTTGCCAAACAACAAAGACTGTCAGAGATGATTAAGGTCATGTTCAAAAGACAAAGATGCCTACAGTATGGAGGGCTCCTCATGGCCCAGCAGGGACAATTTCGACACCATAAAATTATAATAATTATAGTCTACTGGAACAAGCTGAGACTATAAAAAGAGTCACAAGTCCGTGATAATACTTAAAAGGAACAAACAGGAATTGTGCCAGTGAAAAAGTACACATCCATTTCTAATAAAGCTTATAAGGCATTTCATTTGTTCAAGACAAATAATGAGTTTGCTACTCAAAGTCAGATTAACACCAAGGTTTACAACCATAAATAAGAAACAGACATAGAAGGAAAGATAGCCTGCTTAAAACATATAATGTCTGTGATTTGATTATTTTATTTCATTTTTTAATATTAATTCTTCTGAACTGTGATCATTGTGAACGTTTGTGACTGCAAGCCATGAACGATGGCTGGATTCATGGTCTCCAGAGGAGAGGAACTTTGTCCAGAGCCAGAGATGAGACTTGATTACTTGGAGCTTTTGGATAGCAGAGTTTTATTAAAGTATAAAAAGAGAAAGAGAAAGCTTCTGACATAGACAGAAGAAGGGGATGTAAAGAGTGTCCCCTTGCTAGTTTTTGGCAAGGCGTTTCATACCTGTTAGCAAGCTGCTGATCAGGTAAAAGAAACACCTCAAGACTTGAAGAGTTGTACCAGGCCCCTCTCCCACAACGTGTATTTTGAGATAGAATGGCACAAGGGGAGTCATCTCCGGCCATAAAACAATTGACATGAATCTTGAGGAAAGGCAGATTTCCAAGCAAATACAGTTTCATTAACGTAGTTTAAGAAAACATTTCCCTGAGTAAGATGTACTGGTTTGCTTAGCCATGATCAGCTCAAGGTTTGGGGGAAAAATTAGTTATAGGCAGAACTGATTTTAAGAAAGGCAAATTCCAAAGCAAATCAGTTCAGGTCAGTTCAGTCATTCAGCCATGTCCAACTCTTTGTGACCCCATGGACTGCAGCACACCAGGCTTCCTTGTCCATCACCCACACCTGGAGCTTACTCAAACTCATTTCCATCAAGTCGGTGATGCCATCCAACCATCTCATCCTCTGTCGTCCCCTTCTCCTCCTGCCTTCAATCTTTCCTAGCATCAGGGTCTTTTCCAGCGAGTCAGTTCTTCACATCAGGTAGCCAGAGTATTGGAGTTTCAGCTTCAGTATCAGTCCTTCCAATGAACATTCAGGACTGATTTCCTCCTTTAGATTGACTGGTTTGATCTCCTTGCAGTCCAAGGGACTCTCAAGAGTCTTCTCCAGCCACATAGTTCAAAAGCATCAACTCTTCAGAGCTCAGCTTTGTTATGGTCCAACACTCTCACCCACACATGACTACTGGAAAAAGCATAGCTTTGACTAGGCAGACCTTTGTTGGCAAAGTAATGTCTCTGCTTTTTAATATGCTGTCTAGGTTGGTCATAGATTTTCTTCCAAGGAGCAAACATCTTTTAATTTCATAGCTGCAGTCACCATCTGCAGTGATTTTAGAGCCCATGAAAATAAAGTCTGCCATTGTTCCCATTGTTTCTGCATCTATTTGTCATGAAGTGATGGGACTGGGTGACATGATTTTACTTTCTGAACGTGGAGTTTTAAGCCTGCTTTTCACTCTCCTCTTTCAGTTTCATCAAGAGTCTCTTTAGGTCTTTTTCGCTTTCTGTCATAAGGGTGGTATATTCTGCCTATCTGAGGTTATTGATATTTCTCCCTGTAATCTTATTCCAGCTTGTGCTTCATCTAGCCTGGCATTTCTCATGATGTACTTGGCACATAAATTAAATAAGCAGGGTGACAATATACAACCTTGACATACTTCTTTCCCAATTTGGAACCAGTCCATTGTTCCATGTCCTTTTCTAACTGTTGCTTCTTGACTTGCATACAGGTTTCTCAGAAGGCAGGTAAGGTGATCTGGTATTCCCATCACTTTAAGAATTTTCCACAGTTTGTTGTGATCCACACAGTCAAAGACTTTAGTGTAGTCAATGAAGCAGAAGTAGATGTTTTTCTGAAACTCTCTTGCTTTTTCAGTGATCCAGCGAATGTTGGCAATTTGATCTCTATTTCCTCTGCCTTTTCTAAAACCAGCTTGAACATCTGGAAGTTCTCAGTTCATGTACTGTTGAGGCTTGGCTTGGAGAATTTTGAGCATTACTTTGCTAGCATGTGAGATGAGTGCAATTATGCGGAAGTTTGAGCATTCTTTGGCATTGCCTTTCTTGGGATTGTAATGAAAACTGACCTTTTCCAGTTCTGTGGCCACTGCTGACTTTTCCAAATTTGTTGGCATGTTGAGTGCAGCACTTTCACAGCATCATCTTTTAGGATTTAAAATAGTTCAACTGGAATTCCATCATCTGCATTAGCTGATGCTTCCTAAGGCCCACTTGACTTCGAACTCCAGGATGTCTGGCTCTAAGTGAGTGATTACACCATCATGGTTATCTGGGTCATTAAGATCTTTTTTGTATAGTTTTGTGTATTCTTGCCACCTCTTCTTAATGTCTTCTGCTTCTGTTAGGTCTATAATATTTTTGTCCTCTGTTGTGCTCATTTTGTACGAAATGTTCCCTTGGTATCTCTAATTTTCTTGAAGAGATCTCTAGTCTTTCCTATTCTATTGTTTTCCTCTCTTTCTTTGCATTGATCACTCCAAAGCAAATACATAGTTTCATTAACATGGCTTAAGAAAGACATTTCCATAAGAAAACTGCATTGGTTAGCTCAAGGTCTGAGAAAAGTTAAGTTCAGGTGGAACCTGAACTGGAACGTTGTCATCATGATAATGCAGGAACAGAAGAGAAAAGAAGAAAGAAATGCCTCTCACTGGCAGTTCATTTCCTCCTCCCGCCTGGGGACCCCTAGCCTTCCTGACTGTTAACCCTCTCAATAGTATATCTTTTCTTTTTATTATTTATTGTTTAACATTTACTGTATTTATTTTCGGCTGCGCGGGTTCTTGTTGCTGCTCTTGGGCTCTCTCTAGTCATGGGGCATGGGCTTCTCATTTCGGTGGTTTCTTCTCTTGCGGAGCACCGGTTCTAGGTGCGAGGGCTTCAGCAGTTGTGACACGCAGCCTTAGCTGCTACTCAGCATGTGGAATCTTCCCAGATCAGGGGGCAAACCCATGTCCCCTCCGTTGAGAGGTGGACTCTTAACCACTGGATCACCAGAGAAGTCCGGTTTGATCGTTTTAAATGGAAACATGTTGGTCATCCAGAATTAAACTTACCTGGAAGTGGAAGTGTTAGTTGCTCTGTCGTGTCTGCCACTTTGTGACCCCATGGACTGTGGCCAGCCAGGCTCCTCCACCCATGGATGCCAGGCAAGGGTACTGGAATGGGTAGCCATTCCCTTCTCCAGGGGATCTCCCCAACTCAGGGATCAAACCCAGGACTCCCGCATTGCAGGCAGAATCTTTACCATTTGAGCTACCAGGGAAGCCCTGAGAATCAGGGAAGGCGACCCCAAAACCCTTCCTTTCAGCTAATATTCCATCCCTTCATTTGTAGCCCCTCAGAACCAGCTTGCTAAAGAAGCCCCTGCTCTCCCTCTAAGAGTGTATTCTTGCTTAAATAAACTCTCACTTAACTTTCTTAACCTCCTTGCTTCCTTTCTGAATTCTTTCACAATGAGGAAAGAACCTTACTATTCACCAGAAGCAGTTTCAGGCTTCCTCTGAGTCCCAGAGACAGGGAGGAATGCTTGGCTCAGGACTGAATGGGGGTGGGGGTGGGGGCGCTGGGGAGTGTGCAAAGAGAAGGTGGGGTGGGGAGCCCTCCCCTCACTGCAAAGGTGTGGCAATGCCCAGAGTTATTGGGTCAAGACAGAGACTTTCCATTTTAATCACACCAAAGATACCTCTTGAGTTGGGAGGCAGCCCGTTTTTTTTTTTTTTCTTTTGGTAAAAAAAAAAAATTCTATATGTGAAAAATCACCACCCACCCCAAACCCCTTAAAGGCCAGAGGTCAACTCCAGGACACAAACTGAGGATTCTATGCCAAAGTGTTACTATTCCTAATATACAAAGGGCTCTTACCTGTTAGTAAGGAAAAGCAGAAGATTTCGAAGAGAAAATGGGCAAAGGACAAAAGTAGTCACGTCACAGTGAAAAGAAAATTGCCAAGAAATTTGAAAACTTGTTCAACCTCACTGCTCAAAGAAGAACTGGCGAAACAGCCTTGAGGTGTGTGATCTTTTGGGGATCCACTCGGCAAGACTGCATGCCAGGGGTGCGTGGGTGTGCGGGTGTGAGAGAGTGAGCGAGTGAGCAGAGAGAAGCTGCGGGTGGGGACGAAGACATGGAAAACAGGCTCTCCTATGCTGTGTTGGTGGAATTGATTTGTAACACCCTCTGAAGGACAATTTGATACTAGCAGCAGAAGTCTTTAAATGCGAGACAGCGAAAGAGACACAGATGTATAGAACAGTCTTTTGGACTCTGTGGGAGAAGGCGAGGGTGAGATGATCTGAGAGAATAGAATTGAAACATGTATTTTACCATATGTGAAGCAGATCGCCAGTCCAGGTTCGACGCATGAGGCAGGGTGCTCGGGACTGGTGCACTGGGATGACCCAGAGGGATGGGATGGGGAGGGAGGTGGCAGGGGGCTTCAGGACGAGGAACACATGTACACTTGTGGCTGATTCATGTCAATGTATGGCAAAACCACTACAATATTGTAATTACCCTCCAGTTAAAATAAATAAATTATTAAAAATGTGCATTGCACAGCTAGGAAACCATCTCAACACCAGGTCGGCCCTTACCCACTCTGACTCTTGCCTCAGCAGCTGCAGACGCAAAGTAGCGGCAGTAAAGACAAGCCAGACCCCTCTCTCTCAGGCCTTCCTCACTTCTCTCTGACCCTGTCTTCCCTCTTCATCTTCTGCTCTCTATCCAGCCCAGTGCGGTGACTTGCCTAGTTTCATCTACTGGAGAACCCTGCTTAGTTGGTTTCGTGAGACTTCCTTTCATTCTGGACGTCCACTCTTAATGAATCCCCCCTTCTCCGGATGCTTTAGAAAGAGTGGCTCTCTAGTTGATCTTGGCCAAGTTCTCTGGAGCCACATGTGAAAGAAGCGGGAAGGAATCTCTTCTTTAGACTTCCCCTTTGTCCTCTCGTTAATTACCACACCCACCACACTTAGCAGTCTCTTAAAACCATGATTTTAAGATGTGCTTGAGCTGAGACACGGGGGTGTCAGTGTCTGACCCTGGACGGTCATGTCCAACAGACAGCCAGGCGTGGCTTTGGGGTCCCCCGACAGCACCAGCGGCTGTCTCCTTTGAAGGCCCAGGAATAGGTGTCTTCCTGGCCTCCCACCTCAGCACGTCTCCGAGAAGAAAACAACCCATGTTGTCGTCTGTGGGAAAACATCGCTGTGCCGTTTCTATGATTGCGGGGGGTCAAACAGAGCCTGTGACAGGGGTGGAGATTTGGGACTTTCCCCCCTTGAAGGTCCCACCAGGAGACAGGAAGCCTGGGGCAGGGACGTGGGGACGTGGGGAACGCTTCCTGGGTGGGAGCAGCCTCTCAGATCAGAATCAGCCAACGTGCTCGTTATCTGTGATGGCTGAGGCTCAGAGTCTAAATGGCCGTTCGGGATAAGGAATTGAGAAAAGAACCACAGAGTAAACCCAAAGTAAGAAAAATGAAGAGGAAGGTAAAAGCAGAAAGTAATAAAATATAAAACAAAGATGAAAATAGAGACTGAAATTAACTGTATTTCAGTAACATTTTAAAAATATATGAAAAAGTAGTCGATATTATTAAAATAAGACCACAGGCCCCAAATGGAGTCACTTGTATTACATCAGGCTACCAAACCAGGGCTTAATGCCTAGCTTAACTGCAACTTCAGAATCCCCCAGAAATACAGCCTTAACCTGTCGGTCAGATTCTTTCTGCTCAGCACCTCTGCATCTCCCAAAGGAAGGTGAGGTGGTCCACCTAAGAAGACCCCTTTTCCCCTGAAGAAAGATGATCTGAATCTGAAACAATTTTTTTCCCCATGTTTATGACTTCCTTGTCCTGCCTTTGGGGCTTCCCAGGTGGCTCAGTGGTAAAGAACCCACCTGCCAATACAGGAGACGTGGGTTCCATCCCTGGGTCGGGAAGATCCCCTGGAGAAGGAAATGGCAACCCACTCCAGTACTGCTGCCTGGAGAACCTCATGGACACAGGAGCCTGGCGGGCTACAGGCCATGAGGTCAGAAAAGAGTACACGACGTAGCCAGTGAGCACACTCGCACTCTCTCCCATCAATCCTGTCTTTAGAAAACTTCCCTTTCTGCCACCCTTTGACGTTTCCTTCCACACAACGCATGGGATGCTGCCCGATGCCTCAATTGTTCAGTAAAGTCAGTTAGATCTTTAAAAGGTACTCAGTGGAATTTTTGTTTTTGAAGAGGATGCGTACACACATTTGTGTGTGTGTGTGTGTGTGTGTGTGTGTGTGTGTGTGTGTGTGTGTGTGTTGTACATTAGAAACAAGGAAATCAGAGACAAAATCTGGAATAGTTGTAACCTTTGGTGTGATGGAGGCTGGACCAGGAATGAATTCAGAAAGGAGCTTTTTATTGGTGACCGATCTATCACATGTATTTTTATAGGCACCATATCCTGTCTAACACGTTTGTTTGTTTTTTTTTTAAATACACGCATTGCAGAAAACCGAGGAAATGCCAAAGTCACGAAGAAGAAAACATAAAACTGCCCTTCCTCTCAATCTTAATGTTCTTTCCCTTTGAACCATTTTGGATTAAAGTGTTTCTAAAATGTCTTTTGTTTTCCTTTCTTTCTGAAAGAGTACTTGAGAACACTTGAACCTGTTTCTGTGATTTCTGGTTGCTTTGGGGACAAGAATTCCTGTGCGGTGCTCTAGGCGCCGACGGCCTCAGGACCTCTGAGCCTGCTCCTGGCAGTGTCCCCAGGCTGTCGAGCGTGTGCAGCTAGTGTCTCGTGTGGCTGGGGATAAATCTCATTGCTGTGCTCTTCTCAAATGCCTCTTTAGCCTCTGGCTCCAAAGCTAATAGTCATCCTCTTTCTTTTCTCCCTAAATCTCTCTCATCTGCCCACTTCTCTTGGCTCCATGCTGCCCATCCCATGTCTCCCTGCCCAGCTCTCTGCCCACAAGGTCAAGGTCGAGCACCCCGGCTTCTCTGCCTGCCTCTCCACCTCCTGCCCACACTGAACCTCAGCCTCTCGGCATCTGTCCGCACACCCCAAATTGTCCTCGGGGTGTTCTCCTTTGTCTGCAGATTCCTAGAACTGTGCTAAGTGTTGGCTCCCCAGGGAGACTTGCCCGGACTCAAGAAGCAAGACCAGCTCAACTTTGGGAGCCGGGCACTTCCCTCTGGGTCCCCAGGCTAGCTCCACATCGCACTGCCATCACTAGGGTATTCCCCCATCCACTGGTGGCCTCAAAGCCCACTTCGATCTTGCTCATGTTGTCCTGGCGAACAGCATTCCCAAGTAGAGGAGCCCCTCGTGCTTTGTACCATGGTTAGTGGTCTGAGGTTGTTTCTCTAGTGATGAGGGACACCCCAGACAGGGTCCTGGTTATGGTACCCGTTTGTTGTGTCTGAACTGGGCCCCTGCACGGTTGTGAGCTCCGGGGGCTCAGGCACTGGGTGGCCTCTACTCCCCTGTGGTTTCTGACCCTAGAATTTCTGCCTGATGGGAAAATCATCACCGAACATCTGCTTTGGGGGTAAGATACTTGTAACATTTCACAAGATTTCCTGGGGATGAGAGATGGCTTAGAAAATGTGCAAGCCAGATATGAATAGGGACCTCTACAGCGTTTTTCCTCTTGTCAAAATCTGAAGATGATAAGCATTTTTGTCACTGGCAGTAAAATCTCAGTCAAAAATGCTGGTTACCAGAACCTTCATGCTAAGTGGCTTCATTTGTGTCAAACTCTGCGAACCTATGGAGCGTGCCAGGCTCCTCTGTCCATGGAATTCTCCAGGCAAGAACACTGGAGTGGGTTGCCATTGCCTCCTCCAGGGGATCTTCCCGACTCAGCGTTCAAACCCGCATCTCTTGTGTCTCCTGCATTGGCAGGCAGGTTCTTTATCACTAGCGCCACCTGGGAAGCCCACAGCAACCCTCAGTATGTCAAAATGCTGATGTCTGGAGCTAGGAAGAGTATTCTGGGCTAGACTCTGACTGGGAATCTGAGTCACTGTTTTTAGAAGTTTCTGGGCTTCTAAGCACTGAAATGATTGCTGGGATGGAGACCACTAGTTCCCACAACCCAGCAGAACTGGTCTGCCCCACAGGTCACTCCCCCAGCTGAGCCCTCAGATTCTGGGGACATGGAGTGGGTGTTTTTTGATGAGGGGCCAGAGGGGAGATTGGCTTGTTTGCTTAGTTGCTCAGTCATGTCCGATTCTTTTGTGACCCCATGGATTGCAGCCCTCTAGGCTGCTCTGTCCATGGAATTTTTCAGGCAAGACTACTGCAGCGGGTTGCCTTTCCTCCTGCAGGGGATCTTCCTGATCCAGGGATCGACCCTGCGTCTCCTATTGCAGGCAGATTCTTTACCTGCTGAGCCACTGGTGTCAAAGGGCCCTGGTGTGGCCAGGGAGGGTGGGTGTGGGGAGGGAGGAGAGGCAGCCCAGGAACAAGGGAACCTGGAACACAGACGCCTCAGTTTTGCCAGGACCAGTTGCGATCGAGGTGGTGTCCTGGGTGCTTTATGTTTGAGGCCAAGCACTCCTGGGGCAAGATGTGCTGGGCTCTAGGCAGGGAAATGGAGTGAGGGCACATCAAAATCACACAAACGCCCACATTACAGCAGCTGGAGAGTGGCGGACACGTCTTCCTGCCTTAAAGAAATCGTTGCTGGAGACATCTGAAAGTGAGCCTGAGCCTGAGACCCACTTGCCTGACGGTGTAAATGTAGAGTCAGCCTGTTTGGGGAGAGAAGCCTTTGCCAAGTCAGTTTTGATTTCAGAACTTCTATGGGGGTCACCCAAGTTCACAGCTTCAGGGTTCTGGTTAACCGAGGGTACTGTGCTAAGATCTGCCAAACAGGGAAAAGGGAAGAGAGCTTTACTCTTGGGGTTGGATCAGGGTCCTAGTGTTTTAGACATGTTGTCCTATTTGTCAAGCTTGCATGAGAGAAATAAGGGGAATTCTATGCTTTGTTTAACATAGTGGCATTGGGATTAGAAGGACCTCTTGAGACCAGCCTCCAGTGAACCGGTTCACAGAGTGACCCCTCCGTGAATGTGAATTCTGTGTCCTGACGAAGCAGGATGCCCGAGTGTGTCTGTGAGGGTGTTTCAGGATGAGATTGACGTTGGAAGCGGTGGACTCAGCAAAAGTGGATGCCTCCCACCGCCAACAACCTGGGCATCGTCCAATCCATGGACTGAGCAGAATGAGAACGAGAGGAGGGCGTGTTGTTCCCGCCTGCTATCCTCCTGTCCTGCCTGCTGGGAGCGGAGCATCTGTCTTCTGCCCTGGGTGGGACTGGAGTTACAGCATTGGCTCCCCCGGTTTTTACAGCTGGCTTCCCTGGGTCTCTGGCTTGTAGACAGTAGATCATGGGACTTCTCAGCCTTCACAATCATGTCAGCCAAAGTTTCCTTTCATTCATATGTATATGTACATCGTGCATTGGTTCTGTTTTCTCTGGGGAACCCAGATGGGCACACCTCCTCTTTGTGAAACTGTAACAGAGCAGAGCCCCGTGGGACCTTCCTGGGGCAGACCCCTCCCCAACATCTTCTGCTGTAGCTCCTTCCTGAAGCACAAATCACGGTATCTCATGCTTACTTCCTGAGTTTTTCAGATGCTAAATACTGTCACCAAAGTGAAGAAATTAGTTGCTTGATGATCCTGAGCACTGGAGCCCCCAGCTCTACTAGAGCCTAAGGATTGATTATGTTTATCCCTGTGACACTGCCCTGTTACCGTCCCGTCAGCCAGTCAGAAACTATGCAGGGACGGATCACAAACCCTGCGGTCCTCCCCAGCCCCCATCCTTAAAAATGCTTTGCTGACATCCTTCAGGGAGTTGATGGGTTTGGGGGGCACAAGACATGCATTCTCCTTGCATGATTCTGGGGTTTGCAATGAACCTTTCTCTGCTCCTAACTCTGATATTTAGGTTTGTTTGGCCTCGCTGTGTGTCGGGCACATGGAATTGCACTGGGTAGCAAAGCAAAACCAGCTGGCGAACCCTCAGCTCAGCTAGGTGGCCACATTCTAATGTGACCACCTATCTGTGTCTCTTAGTTGAGTTACAGGAGGACCAGGGATCAGTTAGATTTGCTCCTAAATCTGTTTTTTTTCTCTTTGAACTTGATATTGTGGTTATCTAATTTGATGACATCATGTAATCTGATGGACTAGAAAGGTAAAATTGCATTTTTAATACATAATTCAATTAAAATAAATTAAGTCAGCAGTCCCCTACATTTAGGCACCAGGAACTGGATTCATGAAAGACAATATTGCCACTGGCCTGGGTGGGGTTATGGTTTTGGTTTTGCCTGCCCCATGCTCACCTCCTGCTGTACATCCCAGTTTCTAACAGGCTACACAGTCTGTGGCCTGAGGGTGGGGGACCCCTGAGTTAAATGCTTTCTCGATATTCAATAGAGTGAGTCACTAAAAATGTCATGTAAATGTGGACAAGTCAAATATTAAAGAAAAAAGTATGGTAAAAATCTAAAATTTTGGATCCAGGTTGTTTCAAAGTGTTTTGAGCTCTGGTTCTACTTTTCAGTTCAGTTCAGTTCAGTTCAGTAGAGACCCAAATTGCAAATGATGAGCAATGCATTAGGAACGTGGTTTACGCCAGAAAAAGCAGAAGAGCCCCTAACAGGAGCCATATAGTTGGAGAAAAGATGTTCCTTCCTTCATTGAAGAAGTAGAAATGCATTTGTTTTGTTTTAGGTTAAATGAAAATAGTAGTCTTTAATGAGTGGGACTTTTTAGGTAATGGGGCTTCTACTGAGCACATCTTTCAACGTGGATAGAGTGGTCCCTGACTCTTCCCCTCCCAGGTCGCCCCTCCCAGCTTACATGGCCACCCCAATCTGCATGGCCCACCTAGTTCTTTTCCTCAAGAGTGCTGGGGCTTTCGGGAGTCACCACACCCAGAACACGCCCCGAGGCCAGGCCGCTGAGCAGCCCAGCCCACCTCAGAGCCCAGGGAGGGACCCCCAGGGGACCATGTGAGCAAGAGTGCCGAGCTGATGTGAGCTTTTCTTCTTTCCAAACTGCCACCTTCTTACCTGACGTCTAGCCTGTTTGCCTACACAACTGGTGCTGCGTTCCAGGCACACAGAAGAAGGAAGGCAGACTTTAGAAGGTTAATAGTATTGCCTTCTCTGTGCTTTTATTGTTTTTTCCCCCCAACATTTCTTTCAGTTTACAGGGGTGGGATTCTATCCAGGGGTCAGCAAACGTTTCCCATAAAGGGCTGCTGTGCTGTGCTTAATCACTCAGTCGTGTCTGACTCTTTGCAACCCCATGAACTGTAGCCCACCAGGCTCCTCTGCCCATGAGATTCTCCAGGTTAAGATTACTGGAGTGGGTTTCCATGCCCTCCTCCAGGGGATCTTCCCAACCCAGGGATCGAACCCAGGTCTCCTGCATTGCAGGCAGATTCTTTACTACCTGAGCCACCAGGGAAGCCCATGAATATTGATGTGGGCCTATCCTTTCTCCGGGGGATCTTCCAGACCTAGGAAGTGAACTGGGGGTCTCCTACATTGCAGGTGTATTCTTTACCAGCTGAGCTATCAGGTAAGCCCCATAAAGGGCTAGATGGCAAATACTTTAAGGTTTGAGCATCAGAGAATCTTTGCAGCAGCCGCTCGCCCTGCCGCAGTGGCTGCAAAGTTGCCTTAGACAATACAGAAGTCAATGGGCGTGGCTGTGTGTCAATAAAACTTTATTTGAAAACGGGCAGCAGGTTGGATTTGGTTTATGGACTGAAACTTGTATCAGCAGCAGGAGTTCTTAACTGAGTGAGGGATTGGGAAAGCCTGTGAAAGTATATGCAGATTTGGGGTACACACTTTTCTGGACAGAGGAACCGTCGTTTCCTTCGGATGTCAAAGACATTTTGACCATTAACTTTAAGAAACGTTGTTACAGAGAAGTGGCCTCTTCTGGGTCCCCATAGCATTTCATTTTTAAAATACCGTTTTTAATCTTTTAGTTTGAAACAACTAGATTCACAGGAATTTACAAAGCTAATCCAGAGAGATTCTGGGTCCCCTTCACCTGGTGTTCTTCAATGGTTCCATCTCACATATTTACAGAAAATATCAAAACCAGGAAACTGACATTGGTGCACTGTGTGAATATGGATCCATGTCACTTTATCACGTGTGTAGATTTATGTAACCACTACCATAATTAACTACCGATCTGTTTTCCATCTCAGCAGTTTTTCCTTTCATGAGTGACCTTTGGAGATTGACCTTTATCACTCAGCCTAGCACCCTTGAGACCCATTCAAGTTGTGTGTGTCTTGTTGATTTGTTCCTTTTTCTTGTTGAGGGGTGTTCCTTGGCTATTTGTTCCTTTTTCTTGTTGAGGAGTGTTCCTTGGTATGAGGGACATTTTGATTATTTCCAGATTTTGTTTAATTAGAGACAAAAACTGCCATGAGCAATTGTGCATGGAATTTTGTGTGGAAGTATGTTTTCTTTTCTCTGGGAAAAATACCCAGGAGTGCAATCGCTGAGTGATGTTGTAAGTATATGTTTAGTTTTTAAAGAAACTATCAAACTATTTCCCAGTTAATCATTTATTTTTTAAAACAGCATGAGCATGCCACAGATCTGCACATGAAAACATAAAAATGCAAGAATTGCAGAAAATGTAAAATCTTTCTAATTGTTCTTTGTGCCCTGCCCAGTCCCATTCCTCTTCCCCCTAGATCATTAGTTAGATGTACATCCTATTATTTCTACATTCTGATTCCAAAACTCACCTTAGCCCTTCATCATGAAGGTCTTTATATGGAGTAGCTATATATAATTTTCACTCTTTTTTTAACTGATGAGTTGATATACCATAGTTTATTTAAGCTTTCCTCACATATAAGGACCTTGGTTATTTCCAATTTTTGCTCTCATCAACAAATGATGCAATGAATACCTCTGAGATGAATCTGTATACACTTTAGTGTTTCTCAAAAATAGATACTTAGTGGTGAAATTGTTGGGTCCAGATGTGCACATTTCTAATATGTGCACGAACACTGCCAAACTGCTTTCTAGAGACCGTCCCAATCAACTCATGCATGCCAGCAGTGCATGAAAGTATTTTCATATCCTCATCCATACTTGATATTTTCAATTATATTTTTTATTAATTTTATTAATTAATCTGAAGAGTGAAAAATATTTCAGTGAGGATATGCATCTATATATATATATATATATATATATAACCTAACAGTTTTTTAAAGCTATTTCTATAAATAACTTTGTATTCTTGAACCATTTTTTTTCCTATGGTCTGTCTAAAGGATTATCATTTCTTTATTGATTTTTAGTAGCTTTTTATTTCTTTTGGATATTAGCCCTTTAATATTTTATATGTGGCAAATATTTCCCCAAATCTGTCACTCATCCATTAAATTTACTTTTGGGGTATGTTAAACAGCTAGCCTCATTTAATTTAGCCTTGTTTTGTGTAGTCACATTAATCAATCAATCATTCACTTTATGTCTCTTGGATTATGCTTTTGCCTAAGAAGTCCTCCTTATTTCAAATTATGGAAATATACTCATGTTTTTTCTCATGTTGTTGCTCTGCTAACTGTTGGGGCTGATGTAGATGTTCCAGCCAGCACATTAAATCTAGAACCTTGGGTCAGAGCACTCACATCAGCAAATCTTACCTGACTCAGTATTATATTTCCTCCTCCTGGGCCTTGTATCTTTGTGATTCATTCCTAAACTTGTAGCCAGATTTCTGCTGATTTAAATGATAAAATCTTGACATTCTCTTATGTGTAAGCTACTTCTTTCCTAGACAGACTTTTTGCTTCTCCCTTGAGATATTCTAGAATCTACTCTGGAAATATCTGGTCCAGAGGAGTACTGGCATCCCCCCTTAAGGTACCTATGTAAGATGAGGTCATTGGAAGTGCTCAAGCAAGGGAAGATTGCAGGACCTTGTCCTAGAGGCAGAGTTTCATACAGCACTACAACAGACTCCGTTTGGTTATAGATCAAGGTTAATAGTGTCCAAACAGAAGTAAGGTTGACATGTATAGGCTTTGTGATGAGAGTAGAAATCTCTGATTCTTGCCTTGTTTTTGTCAAAGCAAACTAGAGCAGCTCTCTCTTCTTAATTTAGTGGAGTGTCTAGTTTCTTGACTTCAACGTAAATCATCTTTTCTTTGATTTTTCCTGACCTGCAATAATAAAACAAAAAAGGAGAGAGGAGAGATTATGAGGAGCTGAAAACCAAGATAAACTGGATAATAGAAAAATGGAGCAACAAATGAGTATAAGCTTTGTCCAGGATCAGGATGTCAAGTGTTCCTTGTGGTGGTGCTCAAAAAGAAAATGGACAGAGCATTGTGAGCAGCTAATGTGGATGGAGTCCTTCCTAAAATGCTCTCCTAGCAGTGGGACTGGCCCACATTTTTTATTTAAGGTGTTTCACGCCTCTCTGTAATAGAGAACCTGGTAAACATCTAAATTTAGTTTTGTATCACTTAAAAGTGATGAATGCAAAATATAGACACTGTTATCATCTGTTCTGCTTGAGAAACCATTTTTTACCAAAGATTATTGACTTTTCAGTAAAAGTAAGGAGCAAATAAAAATTAAATCAAAAATTTTTGATTTAATTTTTATTTGCTCCTTACTTTTACTGAAAAGTCAATAATCTTTAGTTGCAACTTTTCTTAGTCATCTTGTCTTTCTGAATACAAGGCTCGTGCTGATACTCAAGTGAAAATGCTGCTTTCTTCACTGTGCTGTTCCCAGCCACACCCTCCTGGCACGTTTGTGTTTCTAATACCGAAATCCAGGTTGGGGCTGCTCCTGGGGCCCCCAGCTCCTCATAGAATGCCCCCTACCTGGAGAGGCCTAGTCTTGCCTCAGTCTCTGGATCCATCTGAGACACAGAGAGGAGCAGAAGCTCACCTGAATCCCGGTGGTCCTAGAGTCCTCTCAGACTCCAGACGCAGGGGCCCAAGCTCAACAACCAAGCTCAAGAGCCTCCTTGTCAACAGTGGCAACAACAAAATTGACAGTTGCAGCAGCAACAACATCATCAACGGCAACAACAGCAGCAGCAACAGAAACAGCAGCAACAGCAGGAACAACAGGAACAACAGCAGGAACAACGAGAATAGCAGCAACAAAAGCGTCGGCAACAGCAGCGGCAGCAGTAAGAACAGCAACAGAAGCAACAGCAGCAACAACAAGAGCAGGAGCAACAGCAGCAGGAGCAGCCAGGTTGCTGGTAACTGAAGGCAGCCCTGCACAGGGCACCTTGCCTGCCTCATCCCTCTCGTGAGCTCAGCCCTCTGGGCTGAGGTGTGTGCATGAACCCCCGCCTTGGCTTTGTTACTTACTGACTTTGGGCAAATCTCTCTTTTTTATTCTGTCCTCAGGTGGGCTTACTGATACTGCCTACTGTCTAGGGTTGTTGCAAGGATTAAATGAGGCGATACAGGAGAGGGTCTTGCAAAGCACTAGATGAAAGCTCTCAGGACGTGTAAGCTACTGGGGCTCAGTTTTACAGGCAAGGAAACAGGCTGAAGGGGTGAAACAGGTGTGTGTTAGTAAGTCAGAAGGCTCTCTGTACCTAGGATGGGTTCAGGGACTGAACAGCTTGAGTGACGGTGGGGCTCCTGTCCGCCCTGGTCTTGCCGGTGCTCACTCAGCGCCTGGGACACTCTGTCTGGGTCGGCTCTCCAGACCTAGCGAGAAGCCTGCCTGACCCCAGGTGCCAGCTACAGCTGCCCGCTCTCCTGGGGGCCTCTGCCTCCCACCAGCTGGCCGCTCCTCTTCTTTCTCTGCTTGGGAGCCTCCACCCAACTAGGTTTCAGTCCCCCACCTTCTCACATGCTCTGAACCTTACTTATCTCTCTTCTGTCTTTGAAAGGTGGACTGGGTTACACAATACAGAGGATAGAAAAGTGCAGATCTTCGTAGATGTATTTGCAAATGGCATAGTTAGCAAGAATATAAAATACCAATAGGAATAATATTGCAAAATATTTCTTTAGCCTACTTTGAACCAGTCTGATAAAAATGGAAAATTCTTTCAAGTACAGGCATATGGGTGTATCATTGAGCTGCACTTCCCTGTCTCAGAACCATTCAGCATATATTTAAAAATTTGATTTCTAATAAACCATCTGGGTACCTATTTTATTATTTCATAAAACAGCTGTGAAAACATCTATGAATAGTCTTGGTGGTTACTACCAAGAGCCAGGCACTTTACATACATTATCCGCCCACCAGGCTCCTCTGTCCATGTGATTTCTTAAGCAAGAATACTGGAGTGGGTTGCCATTTCCTTCTCCAGGGGATCTTCCCGACCCAGGGATCAAACCCACATCTCCTGTGTTGTACGTGGATTTTTTACCTGCTGAGCCATCAGGGAAGCCCCATTTAATCATTACAAAAATTCAATGAACAGAAACTCTTGTCACCATTGACAGATGAAAAATTGAACCCTAGTGGAGTGAAGATAGCATGATAGGAAATATGAGGACCCATAACCCAGCAGGACCTTATGAAGCCTTTCCAGAGTAAACACCCACCCATGACCTCCATCTGCCTTTGTCTATAGGAAAACTTTAGTCGAAGAATAAATTTAATCAAAGAAATAAGAAAATGCAGAAGAAAAGAAAAACAGCCAAGCAAGACAAAATATACTTTAACCATTAAATAAAGTCAAGGACCTTTAGTTCCTCTTCAAGGGCTATAGATAATATTCTGAGCCATGTCCTTTGAGCTGTTTTCCAGATACTGAAACCCCACCAGATGGAAGAAACTACCTACGCTGACCATAAACGCTAGACCCCAGACTGGTTGGAACCAGAAGGCTGATGATGCTGACTCCCAAGTACCTCACACCAACCAGTCAGAAGAATGTCCATGAGATGGTCACACACCCCTAACCCTCTTCCCTCACCTTGTTTTTAGAGACCTTTCCTTGAAAATCTTCAGGAAGCTTGGGTCTTTTAAGCACAGCTGCCCTGGACTCTTTGCTTGGCACCTGCAAAAAAGCTATTCTTTTCTACTTTACCCCAACACTCTGTCTCTGAGATTCAATTCAGAGTCAGCGCACAGAGGCTGGGTTTTGGTATCAGACCTGGCCTGTTCCTTACTATCACATGTTACTGCCTTGCTGCCACAGGCGCTGGCAGGGGAAAACCTAAGGGTACCTCACAAAGGGATGCTGAAGAAGGAGCTCTGCATTTATTCCACAAATATTTGGCAAGCGCCTGCTCTTTGTGTGCAGGGACTATGCTTAGCTCTAGGGACACAACCATAAATGATGTAGAATTTCTGTCCTGCAGGAGAGGCACTTATGTGCATGGGAAGATGCATTGGACAAGGTCTATGGGGGTTGGTTGATTAAGATCAAGGATCTCAGACTCAAAGGTCCACACTCACCAGATGGAAAACAGAAATGTCCTAGGCACCAAGTGGAGGGGAGGAGGGCCTGTGGCCGGCTCCAGCAGGCATGCCCTTCAAAGAGCTGAGCTGTCACCACCCAGCTCCTCCACACTGTCAATGGGAGGAAACTGCCTGCTCAGTGTTACCCAATTCTCTGATTAAAAAAAAACCAGATTCTGGAAATTCAGTTTATGTGGAATTTCCCACTTAAAAAATTATGCGGGCCAGGCAAAGCTCTTGAGACCCCGGTGTCCCATGAACTCCTGGTGTATGACCTCTGACTGTATTCAAAGCCTCTTCCAAGTTCTAGGAAAAGCCTCAGACCACTGTGATTCTTCTGCTGTGACCTTTGCCCAAGTAGCGAATATGTGAAATGTGAAGGGTTTGTACCCTGGGTACAATTCAGATAAGTTCACGGCATCAATGGGCCAAAAATGGACTATGGATAAAACAAATAGTTATAGCCAGGCATATCACATAAACAGATTCATGGGGGAGTGTGTCATATATGTTTCTCTGTATTCAGATCTAAAAAATTTTTTTATTTATTTAGTTTGGATTGCACTGGGTCTTTGTTGCTGTACTTGGGCTTTCTCTCCTGGCGGCCAGCGATGGCAGCTCTCTAGCTGTGGTACATGGGGCTTCTCACGGAGGTGGCTTCTCTTGTTGTGAAGCACGGGCTCTAGGCCCATGGCTTCAGTAGTTGCTCCGTGCAGGCTTCGGTGGCTGCGGCTTCCTGGTTCTCGGGCACGGGGGCTTCAGCAGTGGTGGTGCATGGGCTCAGTAGCTGTGGCTCATTGGTCCTCGGTGTGCATCTTCAGTAGCTGCGGCTCACAGGCTTGGTTGCTCTGTGGCACGTGGAATCCTCCTGGACCAGGGATCAAACCTGTGTCCCCGGCACTGGCAGGCGGATTCTTATCCACCGTACCAACCAAAAGGGAAGCCCCTATTTTTTATTTTTTAAGGTTACTTTTAAAATAGAATTGCATGTGTTCAGGAAGTGCAAAAAGCATGCACTGAAGAGGCTCCCTCCCACTTATATCCCATAGCCATCTAACTCCATAGACGATCAATGTCATGCATGTTCTTCCAGGGATTAAGTAAATTGTATATATAACTTATCTATATGCTTAATATATATTTAAGTTTCACATATATATATTTTGTTCTTTGTAGACCTTTCTCTGTTTTGCTCTTTTCCCCATTAATAATACATCTGGGAGAATTTCCTCATCAGTGAATATCAAGCTGCCTCATTCTTTTTAATGACCCTGGAGTATTTTACTGAATGACATACCATAATTTACCTAACTGGTCTCCCAATCGATTGACATTTATGCTGTTCTCACTCTTTTGATACATACAAATTACTTTAATGAATAATGCTGTACATACATCATTTCACACACATAAATTTCTACAAGGATGGAATTGCTATATACAAAGGTACACACATTTATAATTTTGATACTATTGTCATATTGCCCATCAGAAAGGTTTTAAGGATACTGCCTGTCTCTCCACACCTTTTACCAACACAGTAGGGTTGATCCTTGAACAACACAAGTTTGAACTGCATGTGTCCACTTACATGTGGATATTTTTAAATAAAAAATTTGAAAAATTTTTGCCAATTTGTGACAATCTGAAAACTCTCAGATGAAACATGTAGCCTAGAAATTTTGAAAAAACTAAGAAAAAGTTGAGTACATCATGAATGCCTAAAGTATATGTAGGCATTAGTCTGGGCTTCCCTGGTGGCTCAGTGGTAAAGAATCCACCTGCAGGGCAGGAGATGCAGGAGACGCTGGCTCTATCCCAGGTCAGGAAGATGCCCTGGAGGAGGGCACGGCAACCCACTCCAGTATTCCTGCTGGAGAATCCCCTGGACAGAGGAGTCTGAAGAGATACAGTCCAAAGGGCTGCAAGGAGTCAGACATGACTGAGGCGACTGAGCACGCATGCACGCACAGACTTTAGTCTATCCCTACAGAGACATAAGGTGAGCGATATTTAATACAAAATTAATACTATATTCATTTTCTTATTGTTTTATAATTTTTTCTTTCAAAGAATCACATTATCTTACAGTATGCCTCTCTCGATCGTACTGGAGAACCTGTCTATCGTCACAGGTAAGGGTTTTTTTTTTTTTAAAAAAGGTAACAATGTTTCCAATACTGTATTATGAGTATGACTGTAATACTGTACGGCACAAAAATTTCATATCGATCCATTCATTCATATATAGGCTAGGTGAGCCATGGAGAGCAATAGCATCAGTCAATTACAGTAGGCGACCTGAAAGCAATCACATAGATATTCTTCAGTATCAATGTGTGAATCACTATATGGTGGCAGTGATTTAGCTGCCAAGTCGTGTCTGACTTGCAACCCTGCCAGGCTCCTCTGTCCATAGGATTTCCCTGGCAAGAATACTGGGGTGAGTTGCCATTTCTTCCTCCAGGGGGTCTTCCCGACCTAAGAATCACACCTGTATCTCCTGCATCAGCAGACATATTCTTTGCCACTGAGCCACCCTGGGGAGCCCATGAATCACTATATCTGTAAATAAATACGGATTTCTTTGGTACATTATCTTTTCATTTTGGATGTCACTTGTTATTAATACATGTAAAATCTACCGTGTTTCCTTTTTAATTTTGCTTCTTTAGTTTTGACTGTGCTGGGTCTTCATTGCTGCGTGGGCTCTTCTCTGGTTTGGGCGAGCAGGGTCTACCCTTCATTGTGGTATACGGGCTTCTCATTGTGGTGGCTTCTCTCGTTGGGGAGCACAGGCCCTGGGGCGTGCAGGCTTCATTATTTG
The DNA here is from genome assembly GCA_007570785.1 of Antilocapra americana. Lineage (NCBI taxonomy): Eukaryota > Metazoa > Chordata > Mammalia > Artiodactyla > Antilocapridae > Antilocapra > Antilocapra americana. Next base: position 8,387,376 of record ML663573.1, read on the forward strand.
TGGCACGTGGGCTCAGTAGCTGGGGTCCCCAGGCTCTAGAGCACAGGTTCAATAGTTATGGTGCATATGGGCTGAGGTGCCCTGCAGCCTGCGGGATCTCCCCGGGTCAGGGATTGAACCCATGTTTCCTGCATTGGCAGGCCAATTCTTTACCACTGAGCCACCAGAGAAGAAGTCCTATGGTGTTTTGTATCACATGAAAATGTTAATGTAGGGGCGGATAGATGGTTTGTCTTGTAAACAGATGATGTAAATTTATAAATTTACAGGATTGATAAACAAAGTGTGTGCCTGCCAAGTCGCTTCAGTCGTATCTGACTCTGTGCGACCCTATGGACTGTAGCCCGCCAGGCTCATCTGTCCATGAGACTCTCCAGGCAAGAACATTGGAGTGGGTTGCTATGCCCTTCTCCAGGGGATCTTCCAGACCCGGGGATCAAACCTGCATCTCTTATGTCTCTTGCTTTGGCAGGCAGGTTCTTTACCACTAGTGCCACCTGAAAAGCCCGAAAAACATGGTATAGTACTGTAAATGTATTTTATTTTCCTTATGACTTTCTTAATAACATTTTCGTTTCTGTAGATTACTGTAAGAATACAGTATATGGTACATGCAATATACAAAATATGTCTGAACTGCCCTATGTTATTCATAAGCTTCTGATTATTGTCGGTTAAGTTTTGGGGTAATTGAAAGTTATAAGTGGATTTTGATTGCATAGGGGGTTGACGCCCCTCAGTGCTGTGCTGTTCAAGGATCCACTGGATGTTTTCAAGCAGCTTGATCTCTGACAATCCCGGGGGATAGTAGTGCAGTGTTACTTTGCAATTCTCTTACTATGAAGGAGATTGGGCCTACTTTGGAGCTGTTTTTTTCTTCTTTTCACTAAATCATGTATTCAAGTCCTTTGTCCGTTTTTTTCTACTGAGTGATTTTTCTTATGAATTTGTTAGTACTCTTTATACATTGGGAAAATTAGCCCTTTATGGAGGAGTAAACATTTTCTCTAAGTTTTCTTATCTTTGTTTAGCTTATGGAAGTTTATCAGCACAGTTTTAAATTTTTTTGAAGGCGAACTTTCTTCCCTAATGGGCCCTGGATATTTTTGGTCAAATTTTAAAAGTTTCCCTCACTGTGAAAGGGTAAAGGTCTTCTATAATTCATTCTCTTTTACTGTTTCTTTGTTGGTACATTTTAACCTTTGATTTCATTTGAATTGATCTCAGTGTACAGTGTGAGAGATAGATTCAATTTTATCTTTCTTTCCAGCCAGCTACAGAGTTTTCCCCAAACATATATGGAACAGTTCATGAAAAAAATCTCAACTCCCTACCTCTGCATGTTCTCAACTTCATCAATGGTCTCAGGTAAAGTCTGCCCTTTGGTTTCTGGGAGAAGCAACACCAGCCCTCCGGCAATCAGGCCGACCACAGCTGAAAACCAAACAGACAAAGATCATACCCAGGGTTGATGCAAGCCGCTTCTGCAATTAGAGCTCCCTTTGTTTCTTAAAACATTTTTTTTTATTATTTCCTATATTTACAGATTCCTTTGCCATCTCAGACTTCCCTGCTCCCCATCATAAATATTTTGCCCGTTCCAAACTCCACTGAATTACAATTCCTTATAGGGAAATGAAATACTTCACATTTGGAGTCAAAGTTATTCTAGGCTAGAGGACATTGCCATGATATTAAGATACTTTAGAGTTAGAAAATAACTCTGAAAAAAAACAATGCTAAGAAAAGAAAGAATATAGCCCTGCCAATATAAAGCACTTAGTAATGAAAATGAGTTCGAAACTTGGATCATTACCAGCAAATGAAAGTAATGAATCACATATTACTTTATAATAGCATTAAATGGTATAACCAGGCCTTTTATTTTATTTTTATTTATTGTTGCTTTTTATTTTTTATTTTACTGAAGTATAGCTGATCAACAATGTTGTGTTAATTTCAGGCATACAGCAAAGTGATTCATATATATATATTCTTTTTAATAGGTATATAGCTTTTTAAATGTATACATTCATATATAGTCTTTTAATGTATATTTATAGTATTTTTATGTATGTATGTATGTATTCTTATGTATCTATATCTATATATAGACTTTAAATGTGTATAAATGTATATATATGTGTATATATACATAAAAAGACTATATATACCTATACATATATATACTTAAATATACATAAGAAGACTATATATACGCACACAAATACATATATATACATAAAATACATATATACATGCATATATATATACACACACACGTGCTGGGCTGTGCTTAGTCACTCAGTCGTATCCAGCTCTTTGTGATCCCATGGGACTATAGCCCACCAGGCTTCTCCATCCATGGGATTTCCCAGGCAAGAATCCTGGAGTGGGTTGCCCTGTCCTCCTCCAGGGGATCTTCCCAAACCAGGGGTTGAACCCAGGTCTCCCACATTGCAGGCAGATTCTTTACCATCTGAGCCACCAGAGAAGCCCATGAGTACTGGAGTGGGCAGCCTATCCCTTCTCCAGAGGTTCTTCCTGGCCCAGGAATCGAACCAGGGTACGTCTTTATATATTTCCTATCATAGAATGCAAGAAGTAGGATGTGGGTTCTTTACTGGTTTGAGGTTTCAAAAAAAATGCCTGCTGGACTCTATCTTTTGCACCCTTAAAACTGAAGTAGAAATACAGGCCTCCAGTGTGCGGCGGTTCAGGGCACCGGCTGTAGCTCTGGGCACGTGGGTACTGACACCCCCAGGGCTTGCACCCCAAGTGCTGACACCTTGAGCACTGATCTCAGAGCCCCGAGAAGTTCTATGGCCTCTCAATACTCCAGACACCCCTGCAGAATGTGGGATGATGTCCCCACCTCAAATGCTTGTTGTGAGGCTGAAATGAGTTCATATTTGTTAGGTGCTTAGAAAAAAGTGCCTGAACCATGGCATGAAGTTTTGCAATGTATTCATGTGTTGGTTTTCAGGCTTCTAGACGACCATTTCTGATTATTTCTAGAGCACAATTTGTACACCACTCCATCCTAAAGGAGATCAGTCCTGGGTATGCATTGGAAGGACTGATGTTGAAGCTGAAGCTCCGATACTTTGGCCACCACATGTGAAGAGTCGACTCATTGGAAAAGACCCTGATGCTGGGAAGGATTGGGGGCAGAAGAAGGGGACGACAGAGGATGAGATGGCTGGATGGCATCACCGACTCGATGGCCATGGGTTTGGGTGGGCTCTGGGAGTTGGCGATGGACAGGGAGGTCTGGCATGCTACAGTTCTTGGGGTCGCAGACTCAGACATGACTGAGCAACTGAACTGAATTGGACTGAACTGAATTGTGTGAAAAGAGAAAGAAAAAGTGTAAAACTGTTAGTTTTGCTTCCTGCTAACTATTAAAGACTGGTGAGAGAGGGAAACTACCAGCAATATAAAATCGGGAATTGTCTTCTTCCCAGGTGGCTCTAGTGGTAAAGAACCTGCCTGCCGATGCAGGAGACACAAGAAAAGCAGGTTCAATACCTGGGTCAGGAAGATGCCCTGGAGAAAGGAAAGGCTACCCACTCCAGTATTCTTGCCTGGAGAATCACATGGACAGAGCAGCCTGGAGGGCTACAGTTCATGAGGTCCCAAAGAGTTGGACACAGCTGAGCCACTAACCCTTTGCTTACTTCAAATTTGAAATGCAGTTAAAATCCTTTCTCTTTCTGATGGACAGGCAGGGCCCAGTGGAGGGTCTAGGTCTGGGGAGTTCCTCTGAGTCTTGACTTCGCATTTTTGTTGTTGTTGTTGTTAAATGGTACTGAGAGAAATAAAGTAGATAGTAAGAAATATTCTATTTTCTACCCAGAAATATCCCACAGACCCATGGACCACTCACGGCCAACCTAGGGGAGTGGCCGAGGTTGGAGCGTAAGGAAGAGACCAGAGCGCGTGATGGCGTTTCCCAAGATGGAAAGGGGGTCCTGGGGTCAGGCCCCTCGGCCAGTGCTGGGGGAGGAAGGAGTCTGGCCCTTGCTCCCAGCCAGGCCAGCCACTCTGGCTCCCTCGGGATAGAGACCTCATGTTCTATCCACTTGGTTATCTTGTTAATAAGTTGGAACACGGAAACATTCTTCAGGTCTCTTTCGAGGGTGAGTTCTACCAATGCTTTGGAGTTTTTGTTGATAGGTCTACAGAACTGGAAACTTCTGCCCTCACAAATCCCTCGAGCAGAAGAAATGAGCAGAGGCACCTGTGTGTGACAACATGCAGGGTTGGGAGAAAGCCGTTTGCTGTCCCCTGGTGGCTCAGACAGTAAGGCGTCTGCTTACAATGCGGGAGGCCCGGGTTCTAATCCCTGGGTGGGGACGATCCCCTGGAGAAGGAAATGGCAACCCCCTCTAGTATTCTTGCCTGGAAAACCCCATGGACAGAGGAGCCTGGTAGGCTACAGTCCATGGGGCCGCAAAGAATCGGACACAACTGAACGACTTCACTTGGCTGTCATCTGAGAGGGTCTTCCCCTTCCTCCCCCCAGACTGAGTCTTGGCTGCCCTGGCAGAAAGCGTTCCATTTCTGTCAAATTAAAACAAAGACTCAGAATGAGTCTTAGAGAAGACAGGAGTGTGTGCGTGGAGACCCCGGTGCTGACACACTGAGAACGTGAAGTTAAGTGTGTGGATGTATCCACTGCCTGGGTGCCCGGAAAGAGGGTGCCTGTCCCTCTGTGCCACTAGGGGAAGAGGCAGTGGATACTGAGTGGATGGAACCTCTCAGAATCCCAGCCCCTCTCACAGTCTGTAGACTTTGGGCTCAGGACGTGGTGATGATCAGGTTAATCCCTCCCCTTCTCTCCTGAGGCTGGTCTGAGAGGGGTGGACTTAGCACCCATACATCTTCGGGGTTGGCGGGCAGGACTGTGCCCCTGCTCCTCAATTTAATTGCTGAGGAACCTGAGGATGGGGTGCCAGCACCCCAACAGGTGTTGCTGTCATGCCAATGCATTTTCTTTCTTTTTAAAAAATTTATGTATTTGGCTGCCCTGGGCTTTCACTGCAGCCTGCAGGACCTTATCGGCACAGCATGTGGGATCTGGTTCCTTGATCAGGGATTGAACCCAGGCCCCCTGTATTGGCAGCGTGGAGTCTTAACAACTGGACTGCCAGGGAAGTCTGTATTTTCTCCATCTTGATCTTTGTTTCCCCTGGGTGTTGAAACTGCCCTTTGCAAAATTTTAACTGCCTCTTTTGAATTAGCAAAGTGAGAAGAGTTTGCATTTTCCAATATCTGGGCATAGAAGAGATAGAAAGAGTGAGTTCCTGGACAAAGAGGCAGATATCAGTGAGGGGAGAGGGCCTTCTTCAAGGAAACCGCCGCCTCACTCGCCCTTGACTTTGTATCTCCACGGTCATGAGTCCTCACGGGCTCCCAGACTTGAGTGTCAGCGGCTGCTAATGCTGTCCGTAGCACTAGTGTCCCATACTAGTAGTAGCACCGATTAATAGTCATATTTAGTAGTTACTTGCAAGGAGAGCACTTGTTTGGAGGTAGAAACATGGGGACCCCTAAAAGACAGGTTTCCTTCGGACATCTCTGAGGATTTCTTACCGAAAACCACCAGTGGGAGCTCGTGCCAGATGTCGGTGAGCCTGTAGACCAGGAAGGGCGTGAGGATGCCCCCGATGTCACACATGGAGGAGCAGACAAGGACCCCGAGGTTCCTGAAACGCAGGACACTGTGTTCCCTTCTGCTTATCACAGGACCGTAGTTATCTCCCACCGCCGCCTTACATACCTCCCCCAATCATTAACATGTGTGTAATAGACTTGTGGTTGCCAAGGAGCATGGGACTGGACTGGGAGTTTGGGGTTAGCGGAAGCAAACTATTCTATACAGGATGGATCAGCCACAAGGTTCTACTGTATAGCACAGGGAACTAGATTTATCCTGTGATAAATAGCAATGGAGACGACTATGTAAAAGAATATACTTATGTATAACCGAATCATTTTGCTGTACAGTAGAAATCGACATGCCACTGTAAATCAACTGTACATCCATAAAATAAAAATTTTTAAACAGGTGAGTTGTCCTCTGTTGGCACCTGTGGTCTTTCCCACCTGTAAACAAATGTCCCGGCCGCCCTCCTCATGCTGAGGGAGATGTACGCACCTGATGAACGTGGGGTACAGTTCCGCGTTGACCAGGCACACCATCTCATAGGCCACTGTAATCCCCATTCTTCCCAGGCAAGCAGCCATAACTCTTAGCCAGTGTAGATCTGAGGGGAACACACATGGCCGACACGTGCTGTGAAGGCTCCCTGGTCCCCAAACGGAGCTCAGAGCGGAGGGCAGGTGCAAGGAGAAAGCGCATCCCCCAGAACGGGACAAGAGTGCATCATCAGTGCCTCTGCAGACTCGGGAAAGCTCTGCAAAGTCCCCGCGTCTGCTTGTGTCAGCCTCACAGTTCTAACACACACTTCACTTTAGACCTCAGTCGTTAATGACACCACAATGACACCCGCTTCCCAAGTTCCACCAACTTTCGTCTGCAGAGGTCACCCAGAAGAAAGCCTGCTCTCTGTGCTGGACCAGCTGGACAGCCCAAGGCATGGGTCCTCCCAGCCTCTCTGGTTGTATTAAGTCAGAGAACGACTCTTCGTGACCCCATGGACTGTAGCCTACTAGGCTCCTCGGTCCATAGGATTTCCCAGGCAAGAGTACTAGAGTGGGTTGCCATGTACATTGCCCCTTCTCCAGGGGAGGTTCCCAATCCAGGGATTGAACCCAGGTCTCCTGTATCACAGGCAGATGCTTTCCATCTGAGCCACCAGGGAAGCCCAACTCAGAGAACCAGTGGGTGTGATTGTATCACATCAGGCCATCACAGGGTGCCATTGCTCCTACAGGCAGAGTTGCCGTATGTGTTCACTCAAGAAAGTCCCAGATATTCCATTCATTATTTCCAGTTGACTTCCATGCTGAATAACATGGTCTTCCCATCAAAGGGCTGTGCTCCCCCCCGCCCCTGCTTCTCAGGGCCTTGGCAACAAGACCCTAGCTTGGCCGGGCACTTACCCTCAGGGATAAAAGCTGAGGCTAGACAGGCTGCCCCTGCCACCATATTTGATACGGCCCAAGGATAACGGCGACCTATGCGGTCAATGGTGAGGATGATGATGAAGGCGGCTGGGAACTCGACTAGGGCAGAGTAGAAGAAGTCCAGGTAGATGTTGCTCCCGGCAAGGCCCATGTGCATGATGAGGCCCTGGTAGAGAACAGAGCTCGTGAACCTGAGCAAAGAGGAGAGCTCAGGTCAAGACAAGCACCGTGAGCAAGTCACCAAAAGGCTGGCTGTAGGACAGCTTTCTTTGTCATCTTATTATTGCTTTTCCCTCCATTCCATTGCTTTTAGATCATCTGACCCATTATGGTGGCAGGTTGTAACCCCAGAATCTGGAAAAGGAAAGAATTAGGCTAACATTCCCTGGCCAAATTGAAAGGCGAGAAGAAATGTCTTACTGGAGGGACTTATTTAGTAAAACTGTTTCAGGTTATTAGTGGTTGTTAATCTTTTCTCTTTCTGGTCTTCTAATGACTACTTAATCCAAACATTAGGAACACAGAAGACAAAATGGGAACCAAATTCCCAAGTGGATACAGCCCCACTTTTGATGATTTATCTTCTGACACGATACAGACAACATTTAAAAAATTAATTAACTTTTCAAACTGAAGTACAGTTGATTTACAATGCTGTGCCAGTCTCTGCTGTCCAGCAAAGTGCCTCAGTTATATACACATATGCTTTCTTTTTTTATATTCTTTTCCATTACGGTTGATCCTAGGATACTGAATCTAGTTCCCTGCGCTGTATGGTAGGTCCCTCTTGTTTATCCATGCACAAACAAGACTTAGATGATATTTCTGGTTTTGTTGACTGAAAGAGTTCAATGTCTGCAATGGAAAAGATGAGGATAATGAGGCCAGATTTCCCTGATGCGTTTTGCATGCATTATTGCTAAATTAACTCCTGGTGAGCTTTGCTTTTGTCCGTGACTGTGGATATTCTTTTATTGTTTAGCTGTCCCACGTGGCATGTAGTTCCCCGACCAGGGATCCATCCCCTGTTCCCTGCAGTGGGAGCATGGACCACCAGGGATGTCCCCTTCTGTCAGTGACTGTGACATGTCACTGGCTGCTCTGTGTCATCCCAGGGATGGTGCTCAGTGAAAGGAAAGCATGCTGCACGGCATAGAGGCTGGTGCAGAGCCCATGGCCCAGGGTTCTGGAGCAACCTGAGGCAGTGAGGATGGTCAGACTTGCTACTGGATATGGAGTCCGTGGCTATGCCTTTCGGGTAGTCTTGTTTGAGAAGTTTATTTATTTACTTTTCTCCTGGTGGAAAAGAAAAGCCCTTGCAATAGAGATCTACACTCCTATCAATTATTCTATGCAACAAGGACCTACTGTATAGCACAGGGGACTCGATCAATATTTAATAACAACCTATAAGGACTTCCCTGGTGATTCAGATGGTAAAGAATTTGATCTATCTGGCAATGCAGGGGACTCAAGTTCAATCCCTGGGTCAGGAAGATCCCCTTGAGAAGGGAACGGTGGCCCACTGCAGTATTCTTGCCTGGAGAATTCCATAGACAGAGGAGCCTGGCAGGCTACAGTCCATGGGATCATAAGAGTCGGACACAACTGACTGACTAACACTTCTACAACAGAAGGGAATTTGAAGCATATATACATATATGTATCTACATGACTCAATCTTTGTGCTGTATACCTGAGACTACGTATTGTAAATCAATTATACTCCAATTAAAAAAATCTATACCAATAGTCTCAGTTTGGCTATATATCAGAATCACCTGGAGGATTTTCAAAGTACTGGTTCCTGGTTCCTTGCCTTGACCAATTAAATCCATGTCTTTTTGAGAGAGGAGTCTGGCCTTGGTATTTTATAAACTTCCAGGTGATTCTTAAGGTAAAGCCAAGGTTGGAAATGTAGTTGTCTATGTGTTGGGGCCTGTAAGCTGGTTTCAACATCTGCATGACAAAAATGATTTCTTGACAACCTACTCTAAATGAGCCCACCTGCAATCCACCATTGATGCTGACTGGACCTAAGCTATGTTTTGAAGGTACTCTTGGTCCCTCCATCTATGTGGATGATGGAGATGAAAGAATTTAGAGATTTTAAAGTAGAAAATAATCCTTACCAGTTGTACATCAAGATCAAAGTGTGTTTCCTTATCTGAGGGGTTCTGATCAAGTCAAGAAATGAAGGATTCAACTTCTCGCCAACTTCCTCGTCAGGTCTGAGGCTCTGAGAATAGAAATGATAGCAACAGTTTTGTATATTTCATGACGGTGTCCCAGGGTCACCCAGAGAACATAATACCTTAGACTTGCTGAATGCTTTTAATGTGCCCAGAGCTAGCTAAGCCCTTCACACACACACTTGTTTAGTCAATATAACTACCCTACAAGTTAGATTCTATGTTTTTCACTACGTTTCACAGAAGAGGCAATTGGGCTACAGAGAAGTGAGGTAACTCGTGCATATATATTAAGGGATGCTGTTGGTAAAGTGTTGTGGGCTGAAACTGAGATCCTCCAGTAACTTTGAGGGCTGAGGGCATTGACACACCCTCTCTGCACACCCAGACCCGAGTGAGGCCCAACAGGAGACTGCTCTGGGACCTTGGCACTCAGACCAGCATTGGCATCGCCGGGGGCTTGTTAGAATGAAGTGTCCCTGGGGACTTCTCTGGTGGCCCAGTGGCTAAGACTTCAGTGCAGGGGGCCTGGGTTTGATCCCTGGTCAGGGACCCAGGTCCCGCTTGCCAGATCTCATTTGCTGCAATGAAGATCGAACATCCTGCATGTCTCAATTAAGACCTGGTACAGCCAAATAAATGTATAAAATAAAATACTAAAATAATAAAGAGTGAAAGATCTCTGGCCCCAGCCCAGCCAGAGGGAAATGCATGTTCACAGGTTCTCCCAATGACCCTGCACACAGAACTGAGACGCCCACTCTAGAAGGACACAGTCGATGCTGGACCAGACGAGTTGGTGTTCGAGGAAGCCTCCAGGGAACCAGCAATGACCGGACTTACCGTCTTCATATGAACTGACCGTGGGGGAGACAGTGACCCACGTGTGCTTTATTCCCTGGCCAGTTTCCAAGAGGATCTGAATTCTAAGAATCAGTGCTGTGCCAGTTGTTCATGCAGAAAAAATAGGTACTGTAAGCACCCAGAGAGGAAGTGAAGAAAAAGGCCTCTGAGTCCCTCACTGTGAAAGTTAGGTCAATCTCAGATTTGTACAGATCACCCATCTTAGAGCCTCATCAGAAATGACTGGCTATTATGTCAACATAAATTCCTAGTAAGCTTGATTTTCTCTTTACCAGGTCCTGTCAGGTGAAAAGTTTTAAATGAAAGGTGATGAGGTCTACTAAAGGCAAAACAGTAAGTGCATGCAAAATGAACACTTTGATTTGTTCTATTCAAGAAGGTGAGGGGGCAGTGTTTAAAATATTTTGGGATAATTTTTAATCTAAAATTTTAAAATTTTTAAGAAATTATTTGTGTTTGAAAATTCTTCCCTCTTCTGGGGCTGAGGGCCGACACAGTCAAGAGATGAACAAGATAGACGCTCCTCACTTGACTTTCAAATGACTTTTGGCTTCCTTTGATGTTTTCCATCTGCTTAAAATATTCTACCAGAAACCACAAATCTTAGTAAAACAGGAATATCCTGCTGTGTATGGGAAGTGGGCCCCTTCTGCGGCTCCCCATGTAGACAGTGCATGGTTTTCCCTCCTTTTCACAGTTCCCTGCTTTGCTACTTCAGCCGCTGGCTCACCTGAAGAGATCCGGGCAAGGGTTTCCCATTTTTCTTTGCAATATGCTTAATGATCTTCATGGCTTTAGCATTTTTGTTCTGAGAGATCAGCCATCGAGGAGACTCAGGTATACACCTGGGGCACAGAAAAAGTGTCATCAGCGCTGTTAAGTAGAGGGGAAAATCCTACCCTCTACTTAACAGCGGGTGGCCCCCCAGCCGCTCAGTGGTCGCAAGTCAATTTCTGGGAGGGACCTTACATATCGAGGTTTGGTTGTATCTACAGAGAAGTGAAAGTGTGTGGACACTGCACAGGAAAGGAAGCCATCGACAAAATGAACAGACAGCCTACCGAATGGGAGAGAATACTTGCTAGCTATATATCGAATAAGGGGTTGATATCCAAAATATATAAAGAGCTCATTCGACCTGATAGCAAAAATCCAAACAATTCGATTTAAAAATGAGCAGAATGGGACTTCCCTGATGGCCCCAGTGGTTAAGAATCCGCCTGCCAATGCAGGGGACATGGGTCCAATCCCTGGTTGGGAAGATTCCACATGCCTTGAAGCAACTAAGCCCGTGCACCACAATGACTGAGGCTGCCCTCTAGAGCCCGTGCTCTGCCACAGGAGACGCCGCCGCGGCAATGAGAAGCCCGGGGACGGCAACCAGAGAGCCACTTCCACTCACGGCAACTAGAGGAAGCCCGCTCACAGCCTCAAAGATGCAGCACAGCCAACTCTTTTTTTAATTATAAAAATGCACAGAGGATTTGAATAAACATTTTTCCAAAGAAGATATACAGGTGGCCACTAAGGACATGAAAAGATGCTCAACATCACTAAGCACCAGGGAAAAGCAAATCAAAACCACAGTTGAGATATCACCTCAACCTGTCAGAGTGGCTGTTATCAAAAAGGCAAGAAATAGCAAGTACTGGCCAGGAATTGGAGAAAAGGGAATCCTGGTGAACTATTGGGGGGGTGTACGTCGGTGCAGTCACCATGGAGCACGGTATGGAGAGTCCTTTAAAAAAGTTAGAAATGGAGCTACTCTACTATCCAGAAATCCCACTTCTGCATATTTATCTGAAGAAAACAAAACAGCCTAAACACCTGTTTTCTACTCCATCTTCAGTGATCTTTTGACAATGTAGTTCCATTGTGGGGCTTGTGGAATTGTAGGAAAACTGAATTTGACCGTACCGAGTCAAAGCGGCAAGAAGTTCTTCAGAGATGGTCAGAACTTGGATACAGGTGGGCCCTTCCTGTCATGCTAAAGCATTAGGTCTTTATTCTGAGGAGAATAAGACTGTTGAAAAATATTTCAGAGCAATGAGGTGGACCTGGATTTTTTCGATGCAGTGTGAAGCATGGACTAGAGGATGGGGAAGCTGATGCCAAAGAGACTAGTTATGAGTCTGTCCAGAGATCCAGGCAATAAATAATGAGTTCCCAATGAGAACAGGAAAAAAAAGGGGGGGTGGATTCAGAGATAAAAAGGGAGTAGAAAGGATATAGGGAAGGAGCTAAGAATTCCCCTCAGAATTTTACTGGCTTTTGGAGGAGAAAAGGCTTCCTGGGAAGGGTTTAGATGTTAAACCCTTAGACAAGGCACTTATGAGAAGAACAGGTAGATATGTCCAGGAGCTAAATAAGTGGGTTTTTGCATAGAAGGAGATTTGGTTGATAATCCGGCACCCTTCTTGCTTTATCTCAGGTAACCTCACATTAGGACTTTCTGAGAGTTTCTGCTATTTCCATGTTTCCCTTAGGCAGGAATGATGGACATTTCACTTGCTCTGGTAACTCTGATTGATAGGTATGGTCTGACTGGGGTGCCACGCTGGCCTAATTTGGGATAAAAACTGCTGTGATTGACCGGGGATGTCTGCTTCGGACCTGGTAGGGCAAGTGGTGACAATAGCGTCACCCTTCACTTTATCGTGAAGTTTCTTCTGAGGAGAAGCAGAATAAGAACAGTAATATTGTCAGTCTCTGCAAAGGGTGTTACGGCCACTAGAAGCTAATTTTAAAAACCACATAAATAATGTGAAAATATGAGATCCAAGTCATAAAGCTCACTGTTCAAAGTGAAAGAACATTTGATTTCTAGAGGGGGAGACAGGTGGAAACTTGCCATTTTCAGCCCTGAAACACGGACTTGGGTTTTCCGTGAAACAGAGGAATGAAAGACATCTTGGGTTGGAAGGATGGTGTGCATTGGGGAAGACGGCCTTTTTAGCTAAATGTGATATTTCAGTTTATTTCCTTTTTGTTCCACATGGACTTACCAGTAATAGAGCAAGAAGCAGAAGTTGGGCAGAGTCACGGTGAACTGAAGCCACCTCCAGTGCGGAAGTGCATAGGCCACCCCGGCAAGCACGAGGAGTCCAACCGTGAAGGCCACTTGGTAGAAAATCCCCACTGTCCTCCGGTAGTTCGGCCCGACGAATTCTGTAACTGCGGAGAGAGCCCAGAGGGTCAACACCAGTCAGTACGACCGTGACCTGGCAATCCTACGATAGGACAGCTAGAATGCCAACCTCGAAAACATAGTCCAAGCTCTAGAATTTTCTATACAGCTCTTAGAAAACTTGTAAATGTCCTTTGGGACCTATTCTGTCATGATTATTGCTGGTGTGTTACTTAATGTAAAATCTCATAATCCCACATTACATGGAGTAAGCATTGAATTTAGAGCATAGATGATTTTCACGTAAATGAATAGCTCAGTATAATAGCTCATGTCCTCTAACATGAGTTAAACATTTTCTTGGCCATCCTGTTAATGTGTGCGAATGGCTTGGAAACCTAAGGGGTGGGTTTCCAAGTTGACTGAAGTCAGCTAGTATTGACTGACAAGAACTAATTTTTAAATTTTTAGGCATCTTGCAAGCTGATTTTTAACCCATTGGTATCTTAAAGTCAGTCATGGTGTGAGTATTCACAACTTAGAAATTGGAAAACACTATGAATCAGATTTTTTATCCTCCAAGAACTGGTTTAAAGGCATAACAGTGCATGTGGTATAATTATCACCATATCTCATGCTATGCATCATGAAAGATGTATGAAGCTCATGGTACATGGATTTAGGAAATAGTCATTTTTATATCACAGACATTCCAGAATTGATATGCCAGATAGTCCATGAACCACAAAGTTTTGCTTTAAATGTTTGATTATCATGCTAAAGATTTCAACTATTTGTAAACCAAATAGAAATGTTCTCTGAAATTATTTCTATGAAGTACTGTAAAGTATCCAGAAGTACTTACAAAGAAAGATGAAATTGTGTACATACTTAATAAATAGAAACATCTGTCTTTCAAAGTGGTTGGGGTCAGATGAGGTCTTGGGGTAGCAAGTAGAAAAGTAGAAAAAGGGCACATGGCAAGTGCACCGTAAGGACACCGGAGGGACTGGAGGAGAAATTACTGAGAGGAGGCCAAAATTTAAATTCAAATGCTACGTATTTCTATGTCATGTGTTCAGAAACCAAGTTTCTCATCAAATAACCGCACGCATTAATCTCTTTGTTGTCATCACACAGATCAGGTGACTACCACGACAGGCACCTGAAAGTATTAAGGCTCCCTCTCCTCTTCATCTCATAGAATCCCCCCAATTACCTTTACTGGGCCAATTTTTAAGCACAGATATTCTAGTTCTCATGTGGGAAATGAGAGATTTTTATTACTATTTAAATTTTAGAGTCCATTTCCTTTTGTGTGGATGCTACTTGAATGTACCCAAAGGAGAAGCAATGATGAAGTAAATTCCCAAGATCTAAGTATGGTGGTAATTCTTCTTAATATCACCTTAAAGATGCTCTACTGTTATAATGCAAATATTCTCCTGTAATCCATGGAGCTTAAGCATAGCTCTGGCTCCTAATGAGTAGGATGTAAATGATATTCCTGGTCCTACAAGTGGCTTGTTGAGGACCCGAGACTGACCACAGTACTTGTACCCTCAGTTTCCTTGCATATAATTTGAGGATAACTGTGGTTTGCTAGAGTGGATGTATTCAAACTAATAAAGTCTCTTATAAATCTAGCATGTTTCTCATTGAATGTTCTCTTTGTAGAGCCTGGTACTAAAGTTCATGAGCTTCAAACCAGTCAATCCTAAAGGAAATCAACTCTGAATACCCATCAGAAGGACCGAAGCAGAAGCTCTAATTCTTTGGCCACCTGATTTGAAGAGCCAGCTTGGTAGAAAAGACCCTGATGCTGGGGAAGATTGAAGATAAGAGGAGAAGGGGACGATAGAGGATGAGATGGCTGGATGGCATCACCACTCAACTGACATGAGTTTGAGCAAACTCTAGGGGATAGTGAAGGACAGGGAAGCCTGGTGTGCTGCAGTCCATGGGGTCGCACAGTCAGACACAACTGAGTGATAGAACAACAATCAGAAGAGCCTGGTAGGCTAGATTTTTCTCTCTATGGAACACCCTGGGGTACAGAAAACAAAAATTCCTAGAGTGTTATATAAGAATTTGGATGGTGCACTGTTTACTCTCATTTCTGTTTCATTGTTTTCTTTTTAGGAGGAATGTAGAATGAGTTTACTGAAAAGATTTTAGAAATTCTTTTGATACAGAAAGAAAAATCTTTCAACATTGTCTTGAAGCTGAGTCCACTTTTCTGTGTAGCTTCCCCCACCAGACTGACTGTATTTTGCCAGCAAACCTTTGTTCCCACAGCTACAATCACGAGTGTTCTTACTCAGGATGTAGCCTATTAACCAGCCTGCCTTGCTGACCAGTCCTTGGATCAAGCGAAAAATTAGCATCCATGTGTAGTTTGGGGAGATGGCCATGAGCACTCCAGATGAAGCGTTTATGAGGATTGTAATCAAGAAGCAGAGCTTACGGCCAAACCTGTGAAGAGAAAATGAAGAGAGGGAATGGCATGAGATTAGATTCACGAAGGTTGTAGAAAATTCACACAAGCTATGGAACTCTAACTAAAGTGAGGGTCAACTCTGAAGGATGGAAATTCAAGAGGTACAGACTGACTCCCTCTAAGAGAATCCTTGACTTTGGGTCTGTTCTGTTGGCATGATGTGTAAACAGAGAGACCCTTTCTGGGCTGTGGAATCTCTCAGCCCCACACCGAGGAGGGTACTCAGGGAGGGGAGATTCTTCTAGCATGCACCCCCCCACCAAGTCCTGAATGCTCCAAGGGCCTATCTGAGCCTTCCATCATCACATGAGTTGGGCTCCTCCACGAACAGACTCAACTACCCACCCAGGAGCTTTTGCTTTAGAAAAAGCAAAACTCAGTGTTTGGTGGATTTCCCTATCCATTTTCAACACTGCCTTTGGACTTCGTGGTATTTGTGTGTCTCCATAGAAACGGTTGTTTGTGCCCTCACCTCATACATTCCTGTCCCTTGGGCCTTTGCCATGGAGTCCCCTAGCAGGAGAGCTCCTGTCCATTTTATTATGGGAACTTGGGTTTCATCGGTTTAGGGACCTGGGAGGGTCTCAGTACACAGAGTAGAGGAAAATGTGGGAACCTGGGCTTAACCTTGTCTTTACTGAAACAGAACAGGACTGTATGCTTCTTGCCCCCACCCCACACCACCATGTCCTCTGCCTGCCTTCTGTCTACAGAAAACTTTAGTCAAAGAGTGAGTTTAACCAGAGAAGTGAGAAATGCAGAAACAAAGGAAAGCAGTCAAAGGAGACTAAATAATAATAATGTCATCATTAAGCATAGTCAAGACCTTTAGCTCTTTCTCAAGGGCCATAGATAATATTCTGAGCCTTATCTTGTGAGCTGTCTTATGGATATTATTAATGCTTTAAACTTAAAACTTAAAGATTAAGCAATCCCATTGGGAATTAATGTAAATTGCTAAACTTCTTAAAACTCCTGTGTTGACTACATCATTTTTGAATTTTCAGTCTACTGTTCCTCACTGTAAACATATACCCCCTCAGCCTTTTATCCACAGCCTTCCAAAGTCACAATTCAATACAACGTTTTAGCCTTTTTTCCCCACGTTCTCCTACCCAACCTCCTTCACTTATCCTCAAAGAATTTATAAGCACATGTTCAAATAAGATTTCTTCAACTTCCAAATTTGATTTGGGTGACCACAAAGCACTGCAACCGTGTTCCCCTACGTGACAAAATGCCATAGCTGATGAGAGGGGGCATTTACCATTTGAAACTCAGAGTGTGGGAACCTTCGGAAACTCAAATCTACGAATGCAGTTCACTAGGGGATTATTTCATGGATGGACGCAAGGTGATTAAAACAGTAAGGCAGGGCTGGAAGAAATTCTGGAGATTAAGAAGACTGGTTTGAGACATCCTCACCTTCCTGCCCTCCAACAACAGAACCACTTAAGTGGTTAAATGAAAGGAAGAGAGAAAATCAAAGAGAGTGGGTGGACTCCAGTACCGCTGGCTTCATAAATCCTTTAGCTACTTGCCACTCCGACTGTGGCCAGCGAGTGGCTTGAAAGGCAGATTCTCAGGCCCACTCCCGATCCGCTGGATTAAAATTGTAATTCTAACAAACCCCCCAGGTGGTTGACATGGGGGAGGTTAACATTTGGGAAGCACTGCTTTCATTTCACTGAGCCTCAGTCTCCTCCTGTGCAAACTGTGGATAATAACTCTCCTCTTCAAGGCTGTTAGGATCCTAAGTGAGACATAACACCATGAGGTCCAGCACTAAGACTGGCACATAGTAGGTAGGGGACAGCTTGTTTTGGAAGATTCCACAGAGTTGGGTAAGCTTGACTGCAACCCCCTGGGACTTTGATTCTCTTTGGATCTGGTTCCATCATGAAATCTGAACAACATAGTGCTGACTCTCGAGAACTAACTGATAGGCTTTCAGAAAATCTGTGAGCTGAGTGTTAAATGCACCATTATGGGGTTGGGGTTGGTGCATATTTCTCCAAGTCTGTGTTCCATGACCTCACTTTGGTAGCTTGAAATGGACCACCGTGGGAGCATTGACAGCATGGAGACCAGCAAACCCTACAAATCGGGGCTTTCTCCTTCAGAGAATCAGTTGTTAAACATTCATAAGCCTGATGGGACTCCTCTGATAATCTAGTGATCAAGACTCTGCCTTCCAAAGCAAGGGGCATGGGTTTGATCCCTGGTTAGGGGACTGAGATCCCATGGTCAAAAGTAAAAAAATAAAACATTTACAAGCCTGACACTAAATTACTGATCATTGGAGTGAAAAACCTGGAATTGCTGATCGATTACTTTTTTGTGTCAGGTGATTCTCACAATCATGGTTTGAATGACGAAACAAATGAGCCATCTTACAAAAGGCTTATCTCCAAATTCTCTAGCGTATATCCCCCCCTCCCTCCCACCTTCGGTTTGCAAAGCTGACCCTCAGAAAGTCTGCTTGGTGTTCCTGGCTTTCTCCTAAAAGACACTTCAGCTCTTAAAAGACTCTTCACCCCTTAAGCTGTTAGGTCGTATTTTAAAAATTCCTTATAGCAATCTGTTTTGTTTAATCTGTAGCATCAAATGGGTTCCCATGAGATTCTTGCGCCATTGTATAAAACCTGACAGTTGTTCAGAAATAGGTGTTGAGCAGGCAAAAGATGAAGCGTCCTCACTGGGTCCCTCTGGAGGTCATCTTATTACATACCCTTACCTGCACACACAGCAGAAGAGAAAGGGGTAATAACCAACCAGCCTTCAGACAGTTTAAGAAAAAGAAATAGAGGGATGGAGGGGGGCGGAGAATGATGACTAATTAGCTTTACATAGGAGATTTCAACAAAGGGAACAAAATGATGAGGTCATCTAAGAAGGTGGATAATTGCCCAGGGATTGTAAGTCAGGAATGCACCGTCAGGAGAGAATTATAACCCGTTTCCTGCTCTCTGAGTGGGATGGGAATAGTCAACTCATTTATTTAATCAGCTGTGAAGCTCAGTCACCTATTTGATCACTTCTGTGCTGGTGAGTTGAGGGTTAGAGTCTGCTCTTTCCAGTGAAGGTGGGAGTGAAGAGGGAGCCAGGGACCAGGGACCCAGACAGCCACACGCTGGAGCAGGGTGGACTCTGGACCACCTTGTCAGCATGCTTCTTCCTTCTTAAAGGGTCATCTCCAAACCACCCCTCCTCAGTTCAGTGGCAATACTAGTGAAAGCAAATGACCTCCCCTTGCACCTTACCAGCCTCTTTGCCACACAGAGTCCCAAAAAGAACCTCTGAAAGAAGGTGCTCAGGCAGTTACAGAAGGGCTGTGAGGCCCGGGGCTGCCTCAGACCTAGTGCCCCCTTTGTCACTCCCCTCCCACCTGCTGCCACAGGGAGTCCTGGCTGTGAATGTTCAGATGCCCCTGAGGTGTGATTGATTCAGCTAGCCTTATTAATCTTTAACGCATTGGCCAGTTTTAATCCAGACAGACAATGCAGTATTATCAGACAAAATGTTCTACCTAAGTTTCATATTAAGCTCACAGGTTTGGGTCGATCTGTACCAAAGATAGAGTTGGAGAAGGCAGCAAGCATATTTACCATTTATTTCAAAATTAAACATGTGTAGTTTATAATAAATTATGACACTAGTAAAGTAATGCTTAAAATTCTCCAAGCCAGGCTTCAGCAATACGTGAACTGTGAACCTCCAGATGTTCAAGCTGGTTTTAGAAAAGGCAGAGAACCAGAGAGTAAATTGCCAACATTCGATGGATCATTGAAAAAGCAAGAGAGTATCAGAAAAATATCTATTTCTGCTTTACTGACTATGCCAAAGCCTTTGACTGTGTGGATCACAATAAACCGTGGAAAATTCTGAAAGAGATGGGCATACCAGGCCACCTGACCTACCTCTTGAGAAACCTGTATGCAGGTCAGGTTAGAACTGGACATGGAAAAACAAACTGGTTCCAAATAGGAAAAGGAGTACGTCAAGGCTGTATATTGTCACCCTGCTTATTTAACTTACCTGCAGAGTACATCATGAGAAATGCTGGGCTGGAGGAAGCACAAGCTGGAATCAAGATTGCCAGGAGAAATATCAATAACCTCAGATATGCAGATGACACCACCCTTATGGCAGAAAGTGAAGAGGAACTAAAGAGCCTCTTGATGAAAGTGAAAGAGGAGAGTGAAAAAGTTGGCTTAAAGCTCAGCATTCAGAAAACTAAGATTATGGCCTCCGGTCCCATCACTTCATGGCAGATAGATGGGGAAACAGTGGCTGACTTTATTTTTCTGGGCTCCAAAATCACTGCAGATGGTGATTGCAGTGATGAAATTAAAAGACACTTACTCCTTGGAAGGAAAGTTATGACCAACCTAGACAGCAGAGGCATTACTTTGCCTACAAATGTCCGTCTAGTCAAGGCTATGGTTTTTCCAGTGGTCATGTATGGATGTGAGAGCTGGACTATAAAGAAAGCTGAGCACCGAAGAATTGATGCTTTTGAACTGTGGTGTTGGAGAAGACTCTTGAGAGTCCCTTGGACTGCAAGGAGATCCAACCAGTCCATCCTAAAGGAGATCAGTCCTGGGTGTTCATTGGAAGGACTGATGTTGAAGCTGAAACTCCAATATTTTAGCCACCTGATGTGAAGAGCTGACTCATTTGAAAAGACTCTGATGCTGACAAAGATTGAGGGCAGGAGGAGAAGGGGAGAAGATGAGATGGATGGATGGCATCATCAACTCAATGGCCATGGGTTTGGGTGGACTCTGGGAGTTGATGATGGACAGGGAGGCCTGGTGTGCTTCGGTTCATGGGGTTGCAAAGAGTCAGACATGACTGAGTGACTGAACTGAGCAGATGGGACTATGTATTTCTTATTCTGTTATGCAGCACTATCTCACTAGGTGACTAGCAATTTACGAGGATGATACTGCTTAAAATGTGGCCCACACTGCCCGGCATACAAAACACACCCAGTAAACAGTTGATATTACAGCTCTGATGGCCGAATTAGCTAAGGTACTTATCAAGTATAGAGCCGATTTTTCTGTTCCTCTCCCTTTGTTAGTCACTCAGTCATGTCTGACTCTTTGCAACCCCATAGACTATAGCCTTCCAGGCTCCTCTGTCCATGGGATTCTCTTGGCAAGAATACTGGAGCGGGTTGCCATGCCCTTCTCCAGCGGATCTTCCCGACCCAGGGATCGAACCTGGGTCTCTAACATTGCAGGTAGATTCTCTACTGCCTGAGCCACCAGGGAAGCCCTCCTTTGCCTTTCCCTTTAGGGGACTCCTAATAATGCTTAACTGATCATTGATCAATTAGATCAATGAGTAAAGATGCACGCTATGAGGAACTTTCAGCACAGTGAATGTGGGATTACAAAATGATGGATAAAGAAGAGACCCAGGAAGAGCTGGATTGGTATGAGCCCCTGAAAACAAGCTCCTGAAGATTCAGACCCAGGTGAGAGGACCACCGGCCATATGTCCCACCTGGAGGAGTCTCCCTTCATTTATCACTTGGGACGTGACATCATGGAATTGAATATTGACCTCTGTCAGCGTGGAGACCCTGCTTCCCTTTCACCGTCATATTGTACCTTCCACACATATATTGTGTTAACCAAAAGGTTCACTCAAAGTTTTCTGTAAGAGCAAACATGCAGGAGCTTTTTGGCCAACTCAACAATTACGTCTGGCTCTGGGGCCCCAGTTCAGGAATCCTGCACCCCCTCGGGCTCAGATAAGAACAATAGTGAGATTCTACCTAGCTCTGGGACTTGAGAGGGAAGAGGGAAGAGGCCCCGAAGGTAGATGACCAGGGGGATGGCATGAGGCCAAAGGAAGAATCGGGATTACAAATGGATCCAGTCATCTTTCATCTGTCATCTCTCCCATCTCACCCTCAGCTTCTGGAGAGCCCACAAGGAAACACTGCTTCTCCACGCTGAAACGCCCCTCGATGAGCCCCGAGAACGAAAAAATACAGACAGCGGTCATGCTATAGGAGCAGCAGGAGAAATCTAAGACTGTCGTGACCATCCGGGGAGGTGTGGCCGGTGTGCTGTGGGGTAGGAGGGCATTCAAGCAGGGGCGGCTGCTCTCCTCAGACGGTTTCAGTTCCACCATTTCTACGTTATACCTACCTGTCTGCTATGTAGCCAATACTCATAGAACCGATAAAAAATCCTACATTCACCGCCGACTGAAACAGGTCCAGCATCCAGGAGTTCGCACACACTAGGTTAAACTGCAAGGGGCCGCAGGGGTCCCAAGTTGGGAGGGAAAGAAAACAAAGTCCTGTTAGACGCAACTCAGCCCAGGGATCGCGGGAGGCACTCTTTGTATTGCACTGAGTAGCTGGATGACAGTAACCCAACTCTTTTCTTGCTTGTGTTTATTTTCTTTACACAATCTGAAGATTTGACCCACAGCCTGTTTAGCATTCTACCTGGTGGTATGTCATCAGGCTAAACTTTATTTTGGCTAAATCAGCTGGAATTAGGTAGTTACTTTTGCAGGAACCACTCCTCTTCCTAATTTTAATGCACAGAGGCAAATAGGTGTGTGGACCCGAGACAAGCGTTGCCTCAAGGAAGTCTGGCAGGCTGGTGTCTCTTTAAATTAGGGGAATTAGCATCTTGCTCATGGCTGCGGCCTTTGCTCTCATTTGGAGCTAGAGGCAGTGTTGTAGGAGTTATGGGTGCTGGCCCGGAGCTTGGGAGATCCGGTTTCTAGGGCTTAAAACTAACTTTCTCTCTCTGTGCGTGCACTGTGTGCTCCGTGGCTCATTTGTGTCCAGCTCTTTGTGACCCCACGGACTGTTGCCCTCCAGGCTCTTCTGTCTGTGGGATTTCCCAGGCAAGAATGCTGGAGTGGGTTGCCATTCCCTCCTCAAGGGGATCTTCCTTGCCCGGGGATTGAACCCGTATCCCCTGTGTCTCCTGCATCGGGAGGCAGAGTCTTTACCACTGAGCCACCTGGGAAGGCCTTCCTACTCTGTGTCCAGGGTAAAATTTTTCTCTGCCCTGGGCCTCAGTTTCCTCATCTCTGTATGAATGAGTGAGATGAGCCAAGTTGTAAGGCCTCTTAAAATTGTATGGTGTGAAGTCTTCAGTCCTTCACATTTGTTATAACTGTCAGACTGCTTCAGATCCTTAGAAAAGGCTCTTCTACTTAAATGTCTGCTCAGACTGAGTGTCTTCACTTCGTCCAAGTTAAGCCAAGCACCTGGCTTTCTTTGTAAAATAATCTTGTCCCTCTGTTTTGCTCTGCCTCCAATAAAATCAAGTCTCACTATTGTATATAAAGTAGATAACTCATAGGGACCTACTATAGAGCACAAGGAACTCTACTCAATATTATGTAATAGTCTATGTGGGAAAAGAATCTGAAGAGTGAATGTATGTATATATATAATGATTTACTTTGCTGCACACTTGAAACTAACACAATATTATAAATTGGCTCTACTCCGATAAAAATTTTTTTAAACAGCAAGCCTCCATTTTTTTCCTTTTTTATGGAAAAGAGGCCTCACAATCAGATATACGTCAACTGTGTGTATGTTAGCGTTAGTTGCTCAGTTGTGTCCAACTTTTTGCAACTCTATGGACTGTAGCCTGCTAGTCTCCTCTGTCCATGGAATTCCCCAGGAAAGAATAGTGGAGTGGGTTGCCATTTCCTTCTCCAAGGGATCTTCCCAAACCAGGGATCGAACCCTGGTCTCCTGCACTGCAGGCAGATTCTTTACCCTCTGAGCCACCAGGGAAGGACAAGTGTGGTTTTTAGTAAACTAATAGTACCATAGCAAAAGCTCCAACCCCAAATGGTTTGACATATATACTTTGGGGAAACTAAAGTGAAGAAAGTTAACCACGGAGAGAAAAGCACATAGTATCACAGTCAGGCACCAACCAGGTGAATTCTAAGAGCTGTCAGGCAACTGTCTGTTTGTATGACAGCAGATGGTGGGTACAGCTTCCAGAAATTCAGCCTGAGGCTTGGAAATTTCCCCCTTCCTGGCATTATTTCCAGGAATTCTGGTATATTTTTGCTTATTTCTTATACTGAGACTTGCATACACTAGAATCATTATGGTCATAATTTGAAGTTTCAACTAACTCACACTCTAGGCAAATAGGAGGCTGTATGCGTTTGTTGGAAAGGGAGGATTCTATGAGATCCTGACTCCAGGTCTGGGCTTCCCCGGGTTCTTCCTTAAGGAAAGCTGCGCTGTTTGCTGTCTCCATCTCCTCTAAGTCCCACGGTCACCTACCTCGGTCACGATGGAGGAGCCTGGCGTGTCGTACACCCAGCCCTGCTCGCAGGGGCCCAGGGGCAGGGGGCTGCCATTGGCGGCCAGGCCGGCCAGCGGGTCCAGGCAGCCGAGGGAGCTCCGGTTCCAGTCCACCTCGTAGCGGAGGCACTGGCCCTCGGGCCCCGGGCCCGGCACCGTGTAGTTGAGCTCCTCCGCCAGGCTCCAGCCGCACCGCCGGCTCAGCGCCTCCACCCCGGGGCTCCAGCAGCGGTGGTCGGGAGTGAAGCCCAGGAAGACGATGCCCACGTAGATGGGGGTAAAGGCGGCCGAGAGCAGACAGAGGAGGAAAAACGTTTGTTTCTGGAAAAAGTTGAATTCCCCTATGTGCTCTAGGATGTCGTCCACCGTCGGCATGATTCCGGGCAGAGAGATCCCGACGTTCTTTCCTGCGCTGCTCAGCTGTCGCTGAGTGAGGTTGCAGCCAGCTCAGCAAAACCCTGACCGAAAGTCAAAGGGGGAGTGTACTTTAGAAAGGGCACCAGCCTCCGGTCCAGACCTCTGCTGGTGGGACCAGCTCCCAGCCAGGCGCTTCCCTGGACCCTGAACCCTGCTGCTCCCCCGAAGAATCCCAGAGCGAGATGCTGTGTTTCCTATCGCATCGCTCCCGTGTGTGGGTCGCTCTCTCACCCGGCCCCGCAAACGATCCTTCCTATGTCCCCCACGGGGAGAAATCCGAGAGCTGTCACGTATCACAGCCCTGTTAATCTTTCTCTTAGCAAACCGAGCGTCCAGGAAATTAATAGATTCATATCTCACCCACACAGCCGACTTTTTCGCTAAGGTGTTGCAGGGAAACGAACTGGATTTTGGCCGTGCTCCCCGGGTGCGATGTGAATCACAGTCTCTGGCCAGAGTTCTTGTCTGGATTCCGGGGGTTCGCAAACTCCATTGCTGGACTCCCGCTACCAACCACAGCCTGTGCACTTGGCACCTGCTGGGGCTGCTTTTCCCAGATTTCCCTGCTCTGCTCTTTCAAGAAGGACAATTTGGCATTCTTGCCTTTGAACCCTGCAACTGCTTGACCTGATTGTGAGGAAAGAATAATATGTCCTCTCCACATGTAGGTCAAGTGGAGACGCAGGCAGGGGTGGTCTTTTTCTGCTGTCTTTTTGTCTTATTTGTTATTTCTGCCTGTGACTGGTGTGGGGGATACTCTTTAGGATGGCACTGGCTGCATCCAAGGGCAAGGGAAGCAGGCAAACATCTTTCCTGGGGGGTGAGGGTGGAAGGATCCTCGCCGAGGTGGGCAGCAGCCACTTTAGGAAGGTGGCTTCTTTATACATCTGCCTATTAGAACATCAGAAACCTAATCTTGTTTATTTTCTTCTTCTTTTTCTGTTAGGGTCTGTTTTCCTGTGGTTAGAACAGCATGGGTCTAAAAGTAATGACTCATAGAAGTCCTTCTCCTCAAAGCAACTGCAAACATCTTATTTCTTTTTAAACAAAGCAAGAACCAGGGTGCCTGTGGGGCCCCTGTCTACCTCCTCTGGGTCCTGTTGGCCTCCTGGAGGGGCTCTGCTTGATGGTGACAGGCTAGGGGTGGGGCTCCTGCCATCACTGACTCCCGTTTGAGTGACCGGATTCGGACTCTATAGAACCAAGAACTGGTGGAGTATTTCTGGCACAAAGTTGTAGCACAAAGCTCATCCATGAAGTTCTACCCGCTGACTGTTTGATATGTTCAGTCACTCAGTCTTGTCCGACTCTTTTGCGACTTCATGGACTGTAGCCTGCCGGCCTCCTCTGTCCATGGAATTTTCCAGGCAAGGGCCCTGGAGTGGGTTGCCATTGCTTCTTCCAGGGGATTTTCCTGACCCAGGGATGGAACCCATGTCTCCTGCATTGGCAGGTGGATTCTTTGTCATTGAGCCATGAGGAAAGCCCATTCAAAGGAGAAAAGAAAACAGAACAAGCGAGACTTGGACTGAGTTGCTGGCTGTACCCAAACTGGCCAAGGCCAAGAGCGGACCATGGTGAGGAGAGGTCTCAGCTTCTGAGGTGATAAACTGTTGGGAACTGAAAGTGCCAGCCCCACAAGGCCATGGCTCATCCTGCATCTGTCTTGGATAATAGATGACAGGGAGGATTTCCAGGGAGATGCAGCTGTGACCAGTTGCCTGAATCTGGAGACGAGTTCCAGTTTTTTGCTCAGATCTCCAGAGGCAGAGAGATTTTTCAAATAAAGGTGAAGAAGCCATGAATAACATAAAGGGCAGAAAAATAATGCCAACCAGCAAAAAGATAAGGTGGTATTGAGCAAGAAAAACACAGCTTGAACTTCCATTTCGAGAAAAATGCAGTAGATGACCTTTTTCTTCCCACTGAGCACAACAAAAACCCCTGGACAATTTATATAAAACAATCACCAGGAGATGCCTTACACTGGAGAGAAGGCAGACCTGGAAGGCACCTCTGTGCCCAGAAATTGATATGGACCCAGACCGGGTGCTGGAGAAACAACAAGCCAGAAATACCAGTGGTCCCAACCCAGTAACATGCAAAGCCCCAAAACAGGCCTGCTCGCTCTAGCTTCCTGTGAGTAATTTGGAGCTTTATCATGACTGCAGTGGACAACTCCTTCCTCTAAGTGTTACATATATATATATAAAATCAGTCTTCTGCTAGTCCCAAATCACATTGTCTCTTAAATAATCCCAGAACTCTGTAAGATGAAGCACTGCTCTAAGAGTTGCTGCCTGCAGTTCTGCGGTGCGATCTTGTCCTCTGAACAAGGATGCTGAGCACCTTGGACATGGTTCCCCGGCTGAGAACAGCCAGCAGGGACCAGCGGTCGCCTCGTCTCGCCGCTGTTAAACTTGCGGATCTCTCGACAGGATCCTCAATGCACAGCCAGCGGACCTTGGAGGCTGCCACCTTCACTGCCCGACACTCACCACTGATGGGCAGCCCATCTTCTCTGTGCCTGTCCACGTGTTCTCTACCTACTAGCCTGGGTCTCGCCTCCAGAACTGCCAGAACAAGAGTCCCCTTCCCCAAGGGGACCCCTCCAGCCTACAGTTGAGGTTTGTGCATTGCCAAGGGTGACTCAGGCCTATGGCTTCTCCCAGGAGTCCAGCATGGCCAGCTGGGGCTTTGGTCTTACTCCTCCACCCCCAGCCTCTTCTCTCACCCCAGGTGCTGATGGCGGAAACCAGAGGAGGACCGGCAGGGGGCAGAGAGCGTGATGGGGAGGAAGGGAGAAAAGAAGGACACTCATGTCTCCTGAGCATGTGCTCTGCTCCAGGCAGCCTCTGAGGAGCCAAGTCTGTCCTGTAATAAGGGTATCATTTCCACCGGGTGGACGTGAGTGCCCCTGATTTACAGAAGACACTGAAGGTCAGAACGGTTTAGACTTCCTAAATGTCAGCCAGTCAGTTAAGGAAGAATCAGACCCAAGGCAAGGATGTCCCCACATCTCCTCTGCCTTCTGTCATTTGCTGGAAATGACATAAAGTGAAGTGAAGTGAAGTGAAAGTCTCTCAGTCGTGTCCTACTCTTTGCGACCCCATGGACTATACAGCCATGGAACTCTTCAGGCCAGAATTCCTGGGTAGCCTTTCCCTTCTCCGGGAGATCTTCCCAACCCAGGGATCGAACCCAGGTCTCCCACATTGCAGGCAGATTCTTTACCAGCTGAGCCACCAGAAAAGCCCAGTGACATGAGAATGGGTGAATTCAAAAGTGACCAAGGTCCTGAAACTCGACTCTACTCCCAGAGATCCAGAGGTGGTCTTTGCCCCCTTTTACAAACCCCTGCGCCCTGGATTTGACTGTTTGGCACAGTCCACTTCAAGAGACCAGATCTTCACGCCATGAGCCAGGGGGTACCAGGTGAGAGGCCAGAAAAGCGTTGTTTGCCATGGAGAAAAGATGTTGAAACTCGCTGTGAATTACTTACAGTAAATGACCAGATAAGGAGAAGGCAAGACTTCAGATCACTTACAGCTCGGTCATATGACACTTTTCCATTGAAGGACTGGCACAGGAGCAAAGCTCTCAGCACGGCCACCTAAACCCATCCTCTGGGGTGACAGACGGACCCTAGAGGAAAGCCACACGGGCCCTGAGCAGGAGACACACAACGAGGGTGGGAACAGGGCGACGGGGCAACTCCCTGCTTACCAATTCCTTTGTGGGGGGGCCTACACACCCAGGAGTGGGGCACGAGGCTAATACGATCCCACGTGGAACAATCGCTTAATCTGTATAATCGGATGATTCATTGTCATGAGTGTTGGGAGTATTTCTTGATCTTTCATCAGGTTCTTTTGAAACGTAAATAAACGCTCTCCCCAGATGCTGTGTTCTCACAGTACCGAGGAAGGCCAGGTGCACCCAGGCTGACTTCTGAGCTCTCCCCACCAGAGCACCGGTGGGCACTTCGAAGTGTGAGTCCTACCCAGGGACAAGCCAGCGTGTAGGCGGTAGACCCCTGATAGAGAGAAAAATGGCCATGTGGCCTCCGGCCAGTGGTGCCCCCTAGGTAAGTTGGAGCCCACCCGAGACCAGGAAGATTGGAAGCAGGTCATCTCAGGGTGATGAGGGCTGTATGTTCTTCAGGCGGGTCACAGGGGTAATGATGGCACCAGAGCAGGCAGGACCCAGAAGGGGAGTCCACACTTCTAGACTGTGCCCATCTTTGTCCTTGAGCACCCGCGTCTCTGGGTTGGTTCCTAACTTGTAAGCTGGTGACTATGCTCGAGTCAGAGAGCTCATGGGTGGGACCACTCGGGACCCCCAGTGCCTTGGCTTCTGCCATCAGCCTCACCCACAAGACATGCCTCACCCCTCCCTTCTGCCTTCTCCCTCCCCGCCATCCCCACCTTGTCCTGCATGTGCCTCGCCCCTCTTCACTGCCCGGCTGCCCACCGGCGGACGTGGGCCACAGTGGTAGGAGAGCAACCCTGACCCTGGGGGTTTCCCTAGTGGCTCAGCTGATACAGAATCCACCTGCAATTCAGGAGACCTGGGTTCGATCCCTGAGTCTGGAAGATACCCTGGAGAAGGGAATGGCTACCCATTCCCGTATTCTTGCCTGGAGAAGCCCGTGAACAGAGGAGCCCGGGAGGCTACAGTCTATGGGATCGCAAAGAGTTGGACACGACTGAGCAACTAACACTTTCACTTTCCGGCCCTCTGGAAAGAAGGACCAGAGAGGACATTGGAATAGCGCCGTCTGACATGTCGGGTCCTCACAAATGTTTGCCCGGCCTGGTTCCCTGCATGTACAGGTGAGCCCACCATGCAGTTGGGCATTACCAACTGCTGGAAAGATCTTCCTCATCCAGCATCAGGAGTCATCTTCCAGAACCTTCCACATGCTTGGACTTCGTTCTTTCCTTTGGGGTCAGATAGGTTAGATTAAAACTTTCTTAAGCAGAACTTCCCATATTGGAAGCAGGCTTTCTTTGACCTCAGAACATTCTCTTTTCCAGAGTAAACATCCCGGGTCCCTGGTAGCAGGGGTCCTATTCTCCTCACTCCCGGAAACGGCCCTAACGTGAGCTCTGATTTCTCTCTTCCCTTAACTTCAGGCATCCGGGGCCTGGCACACCATCTGGGTGGTGTCCCTGGGGTGCCGGAGAGCTGGGTGCTGCCTGCTCAAGCAGGGGCGGCCTGATCCCCGCCAGCGGGCAACTCTTCCTGCCAAGGGAGTCCTGACGGGTCCTCTCCTTGGGCCTCCTACATTGGGGAAATCTCTGATTTTGTCTATCTTAAATGGGTCTGTTCCCCCCGACACACAAAATGATGCCCTGTGCTTATTCCCTTCAACTCCAGGAAGGTGGGCTCAGTCTGGCCATCAGATCAGGGTGCCTTCTTAGGAGGAAAGGAACGAGGAGCTAACTGAGGTTTTGGGGGTTCCCCCTGCCTACGGCACCTTGTTTTCCTCTTTCTTCAGCTTCCGCACCTAGGGTGGGGTGCACCTCTGGGGGCTACAGAAAGCCTGGACCCTGAGTGTTAAACCACAAGACACCTGCCTGACACCTGGCTGACTTCTCAGGCTTCCTTTAAAGAGCTGTAGGGAAAAGTGATTTTTAAAACACCCTGACAGTTAATCTCACAGACAGTCTTTCTAATGCACACCACTTGTTTTCAAAGCTGCATTATTTAAGTCAATAGTGCAGAGAATTCAGTTTTGGCCTTTGGCTTCTGTGTCACGCTGAACCTGAGGCTCAGACAGGGCTGAGGCTCTCTGATCAGGCAGCTCAGCCTTCCTGTGGTGTTTGCCAAAACACACATCTTACTAATGTCCAGATACGATCAAACTTTTGTGGGCACTTAACTAAACCCCTGGAGTGAGTCAGCTAGGAATGGACTGCTCGCTTCGAAGAGAGCGTGGATCTGGTCTGGCCGGAAGGGATACCCTTTATTGTTACTTGGATGCCCCTGGAGAACGAGAAGAGAGGAATCTTTAAGATTTTCATTTCCATCATTCTCAGCTTTTATTTTTTTTCTTAAGGGTTGGATTAGTGATCGATTTCCTCCTCACCCCACCAAGTTATTATTTCTTCAGACTGTTTATCCGGAGCACTGAGAATGTAATGCTGCCTGTTAATCCTCTTCATCCCTGTGTAGGCAGGGATTTCTACACAGATGTGTGTGCCAGGCTCAGAGGGAATAAATCATGCTAATATCAATTAATCCCAAGCCAATTAGAAAAAAAAAGGTGTCAGAAACAGAGCTTGTAGTTCACAGCAAAGCTAAACTTTGATGCTGGAAGTGTCATGCTTGGGGTTCAAAGAGCTCTGGTTAAAGAAAAAGGGCCAGGACATCTTTAACTTTTCTGGGACTTTGGCTCAGGGCAGAGGTGCAGCAGATAAAAGGACAGGGCATCTCCTTAGGAGAAAAACCACTGATTCCAGATCAGAGGGAGTAAATTCAGATGAGGTGCTGGGACATCCTGCCAGGTCAGAAAATGCAGAGTGCTGCTCATGCTGAAAGGGCAAAGAGGCCCCCGAAGCTGCCCCCATATTGGCCTAAAACAGGGCAATTTGGGCACTAAAAGGAATAATAACCAAAATGGATTGAAATGTGTGTATCTTAAAAAATCAATTACTTTGTAATGATTTTTTTTGAATCTGGGCATCAATCTTCAACAGACACCAGATTCATTAGGTGGAATGATGATAAAGAGTTTCACATTGGTGCGGGGGTGGGGAGGGGAAGCCAGGCTGACACCACCTAGAGTCCCCATCTGTAGGGAGCAGCCTAAATCTTTAGGGAGCCTATAATGTCATAGTTTAAGGACTCAGTGGTTTGCTAGTGGTAAATCTGAAGTCCTCTGTGCCATGCACAGAGAAAGACCCTCGTAATGCTTAGTGCGCTATTAATACAGCTGTATCATCACAGAGTGTTGTTTCTGTTCAGTCACTAAGTCATGTCCAACTCTTTGTGACCCCATGGACTGTAGGAGCCCAGGCTCCTCTGTCCTTCACTCTCTCCCAGAGTTTGCTCAAGTTCATGTCCATTGAGTGAGTGATGCTATCTAGCCATCTCATCCTCTGCTGCCCCCTTCTCCTTTTGCTTTCAGTCTTTCCCAGCATCGGGGTCTCTTCCAATGAGTCACAGCAAAAATACATATAAACTCTCCTGTCTTTCTCCTATTCTTCCACTTTAATACAGGTAGAGCCAAGCTGGGCTGTGTGAGGTGTGTGGTTCCTGGGTCAGCTACTTGCTTTTCATCTCTTTGTATTATCACTCTCATTTAATAAAGAGAAAAAGTGTCAAGTATATGACCAACATAATTAATTCCTCCAGAAATTTTTCACCTTCACAGAAAGACAGCTTCATTTGGAAGTTGAAAGAAATGCCTGTCAACTTCTGGTTGAAATGAGAGATGATGGCAAGTGATCAAGATGCCTTGTTTATAGCTGAGATTTCCTCAAGATAGAGTCTCAGAGTTTAGGTTTCTCTGATTCAGTAATAGAAATAACAGGTTCTTGGTTTCCACAGGACTAGAAGTAAGTTGGTGGACCTACAAGCCAAATTCATGTAGCCAGGGCAAGCAAGAAAAGAATGCAGTGTGAAGAAAATTGTCTATAACCAAGAATTAAAGTTAAAAATTTACATATTTTCTTCATATTAATTTTATAGGGTGAAATAATTCAGTTTTAGAGGGAAAAAATTCATTTGTGTAAAAGCTAAAATAAGCAAGTGTGGAAAGGAACAAAAACCATGCAATTAAGGACAAGTGTGTGCGCGTGCTCAGTCGCTCAGTCCTGTCCAAATCTTTGCAACCCCATGGACTGTAGCCTGCCAGGCTTCTTGGTCCATGGGATTTCCCAGGCAAGAATGCTGGAGTGGGTTGCCATTTCCTCCTTCAGGGAATCTTGCCAATGCAGGGATCAAACCCATATTTCTTGCATCGGCAGGCAGATTCTTTACCAGTGCAGCCCCTGGGAAGCCCAAGTGAGGACAAGCAAAGGCTCTCTATTCAGAGCTTCTGTAGCAACAGAGTCAGCCACCACCACTTCCATCCTGGCAGAGACTCCAGGGTAGGCAGAGGAGTGCTAGGGGGCTTCTTAGTGGAGAAAGGCACGGCTCCAGGTGTGTTCTGACAGAGGCTGGGGGCGTGGGGAAGCTGGAGGCAGCTGACCAGAAGCAGAGCATCCCTGTGACTGGTTACGGGTGTATATTTTGTTTTCTACAGAAGTGAAAGTCATTCAGTCATGTCTGACTCTTGGCAACCGCATGGACTATAGTCCATGGAATTCTCCAGGCCTGAACAGTGGAGTGGGTAGCCTTTCCCTTCTCCAGGGGATCTTCCCAACCCAGGGATCGAACCCAGGTTTCCCACATTGCAGGTGAATTCTTTACCAGCTGAACCACAAGGGAAGCCCCTTATTTTCTATGGTGGATCCTAAATTGGAAGCCAGGGCAAAAATTAGAGATGCTGTCACTTATTAATCAAGTCCTGGCCATTTTGGTTCAATTGTTGTTGTTCAGTCGCTCAGTCATGTCCAACTCTTTGCAGCCTGGTGGGCTGCAGCACACTAGACTTCCCTGTCCTTCACCATCTGCCAGAGTTTGCTCAGACCCATGTCCGGTGAGTTGATGATGCCATCCAACCATCTTATCCTCTGTCACACCCTTCTCCTTCTGCCTTCAGTCTTTGCCAGCATCAGGGTCTTTTCAAGCGAGTCAACTCTTCACATCAGGTGGCCAAAGTATTGGAGCTCCAGCTTCAGCATCTGTCCTTCTAATGAATATTCAGGGTTGATTTCCTTTAGGATTGACTTGTTTGATCTCCTTGCACTCCAAGGGACTCTTTAGAGTCTTTCTCAGCTTCATGAGTTGAAAACGTGAATGCCCTCAGCATTCTTTATGGCCAAACTCTCACATCCATACATGACTACTGGAAAAACCATAGCTTTGAATATATGGACCTTTGTTGGCAAAGCGATTGCTGAAGGCTATTGTTTGCCTTTCTGGACTGATGGCTGCAGAAGTTCTATCTTTATACCCAGCCTGGTCATTACTGCTTGTAAGTTCCATCTCTCATAAGCTAGTGATTCAACAGAAGATGCTTTAACTACTCTCTGAAAAGAAACCAAACCAGGTATGATGGGAGACATAGCAATGTGATGGGATGATAAGACATGCTATCATGTTTGGAGGTGTGGTCTCAAGAGCAGAGAGAATTTGCCTGTAGGCCACCCTCTTCTGGAATCTCCTAGACTAGGTCTCTGAGATAGTGGTAACAGTGACATCAGCAGTCAGGCTTACCTGGCAGATCAGAGAGCAACAGTTCCACCAAAGTGAAGGGAGATGTCTGGTAGGAATTCTTCTAGAAAATTCTCTATTTTCCCTTCAAATATATTTCTACTCCATTCTCTTGACTCTCTTGCAAGTAGAATTTGCATAAAGAAGTTGGGGTTTTTCATTCTTTCCTCCATTTCTTTTAACTTTTGCCTATTTTCCAGCTCTCTCTTTCTCTGAGTTGAGGCTTATGTTCTATTTCCATATGTATTGTTCCTCTGCCGACTTCCCTGGTGGCTCAAATGGTAAAAGGTAAAAGCGTCTTCCTACAATGTGAGAGACCCGGGTTCAATCCCTGAATCAGGAAGATCCCCTGGAGTAGGAAATGGCACCCCACTCCAGTACTCTTGCCTGAAAATCCCATGGACAGAGAAGCCTGGCAGGCTACAGTCCATGGGGTCGCAAAGAGTTGGACACGACTGAGCGAATTCAGTTTCACTGTTCACTTACCCTGCAGTTTAATTTGTCTATGTGCTGTGCTGAATTACTCAGTCATGTCCGACTCTTTGTGAGCCCATGGACTGTAGCCCATCAGGCTTTTCTGTCCATAGGGATTCTCCAGGCAAGAGTATTGGAGTGGGTTGCCATGCCCTCCTCCAGGGGACCTTCTCAACCCAGGGATTGAACTCAGACTGCCCACATTGGAGGTGGATTTTTTTTTTTTTTTTTTACCATCTGAGTCATCAGGGAAGCCCAGATAATAAGTTAAATATCTCCAAATGAGACAATCCAATAACACAGAAAAAAAAGTTGAGGAAATGAAAATTTCCATCTCAATGACAGGATCGATCAAGTGATGATTCTCCTAAAATCAGACTGTTCTGAAGCATCTAGTATGTGCACAGTAAGAAATACAAGCAACTCAAGGATTAATTAAAGGATGATACAGTAATTGAGAAATCTGGAGATGTGTTTAGCCTCAGAGAAAACGTGGCCTAGTTAAAATGTGGATGACTCCAAGAATAGACACTAGGTCTCAGGCTAGAGAGCTGGTTTCTTCCCCCTTCTTGCAAGATTCTTCTTGCTTCTGCCACATAAGTTACACAAATGTGAGGAGGAATCCTTTCCTCTATCAATCTCATTCTTTCTCTTGTATTCTGTGTTTATAATAGATACCATCATTATTTTAATCAAATTAGAAACTCTGAGGTCATGGGAGATGACTCCTTCCTACTTCACTCATTCAAACAAGTTATTTTTCATAGATTCTGATATACATATTTTTCCTCTATTTTAACATCTGGTATCAGGGTGTATCTTATGATCAATGGCATCTAGCAAGTGACAGCAATTTGTCTATAGCATTTTACTTTAATGGCTAAATTTCTATATGGTGTTTTTTCAATCTCCTTGTTTGTTTATTTTTTCTCCATGTAATTTTGTATTCTTACACAACACATTCAAATACTTCCTTAATATCTTTTAAATGAATATGTGTGTGTGTGTATGTATATATATGTAACTAATTCACTTTGCTATAAACTTGAAATTAACACAACATTGTAAAGCAACTATACTTCAATTTAAAAAAAGTTTAAAAGTAAATAAGCAAATAAAAATATCCTTTGGTTTTCTTTTTTGTGTATGTGTTTCTGGAAGTCAGTTTTCTCTAACCCTTGGCTTGATTTGGGGAATTTAGTTTCAGCTGCTCATCACCTACAGGGCCTGAATCCATGACTTCTGTTCTTCTTTAGTGTTAGACCGCAGCGCCAAGGGGTTTATGGCACTCTCTTTGCAGCTCATGTCGAAACTCAAGAACTACCTCTCTGATTTTGAGTTCCTTCTATGACTAGCCTCTAGGGAGATCCTTCTGTGGCTCTGGAGCTTGGCTCTCCGTCCAGCAACGGTTCTCTCCAGCATTTTCCCGTGTGAAGAGCATGGCAGATGAGATCTGTAAGTCTGCCATATTGAGCAGTGTCAACTGATATCTATGATGCGCCTGCTGTATACCTACACTGCTAGGTGCTGAGGATAAGAAATGAACAAGATACAGACCTTTAGTTCAGGGAACTTGGAGTCCAGAGGGCCAGACAGACAAATGAAACATTTATACTAAAACACAAGAAGTTCAGTGCTGTACAGGACTCCATAGACGCACAGAGTCGGGGGCATCTGACTCTGGCTTTAAGGGGAAGGGGAGAGTCAGTAAAGAAAATGCATGTTCTTCTAAACAAAGACTCTATCAAAAAAGATGGACGTGATAGAGCGCTTTCTGGGGAAAAGGCTTTTGGCTTAATTTTATTTTAAAAAGCTGCTCATGGGCCCAACAATCACAATCACACACGGAAGTCTGTGCCTCGCTAGTTCCCACAGTCTAGGACTTTCACAAGCTTCATTTTTCTTTCAACACCAAAGACATTATTTGATGAATCATTTATTCAGCAAACATCATGCAAACAGCTACTAAGGCAATTTCTCAAAAGATTAATGTTGCTGCTGGGATGTAGGTTATACCCCAGAAGACCTGGAGTCACTGACAACTACCATCAAAATATCTGTTAGGAGGCTGTTTCCAATGATTTAGGTGGCTTTATTCTATTGTCTTTTTTTAATATTAAAAAGTGCTATTAATCTACATATTATTTGTAATATATGAAAATTATTACTTATATTGAAGACAAATAATCTGGGACAATTTGAAAATAAGGGATCTGAAATGGAGGGGAAAAAGCAAACTATCTATAGACCCATAGGAGGCTTGAGCTGTAGATTGTTGATGTTTAGTCACTAAGTTGTATCCGACGAGTCTTGGCGACCCCACAGACTAGCTCGCCAGGCTTCTCTGTCTACGGGATTCTCCAGGCAAGACTACTGGAGAGGTTTGCCATGCCCTCCTTTAGGGGTCTTCTTGACCCAGGGATTGAATCCAAGTCTCCTACAATGCCAGGCGGATTCTTTACCACTGAGCCACCAGGGAAGCCCTGACCTGTGTATTACTTTGTCGGAAATCTAGTCTGATCTAGCTGAAACCAGCTTTCTCACTTAGCAGCATCTCTGGTCTCTACTCACTTAGATGCCAGTAACACTCCCCTCACTCCAAGTCATGACCAAATGACCCAGATGTTGCTAAATGTCCCGGGTGAGAACTCGTGGTCCACATCCTTTCTCTCAGAGAGGAGAAGTGGAGGCCCAGAGAATGAACGATGTCACCCAACACAGGTAATTAGAGGCAGTTCCTGCAAGAGCATCCCTGGTCACCTGCCGCCTCTTCTCAGGTGCTTTTCCCAGAAACTGCAATACGGCCTCCAGGCTAGAATTAGTTAACGGCTCCGTCGGATCTGCAGCAGGGCCCCGGGCTCAGCCCCTCAACATAACGTAGCTTCTATTGACAAACTCGGGCTTCGCAAACTGTTTGAGTTGCGGAGATAATACTGTCCAACATAATACTTCAGAACCAGGACTTTGGGGAAATCTCAATGATACTCATTGAGTTCACTCTAAGGAACCCAAAAGTTCCTTCCAAGCTCAGAGTTTCTTTTTTTTGAGAAAGTATTGGTTTCGCTCTCCATCTCCTTCACTTGTGAAAAAATATTTATGCCTCGAGCCAGGCGCAGAGGACTGTGCCCTCGGTTGTTTTCCACGGTGCTGGTTATTGGGTGATGGAACACTTGCCAAATGGTAAATAAATCCGTCCACAGCTTTTGTTCGTATGATAAGTGGGTGTGATATATGCAAAGTTAAAGTTCACTCCAGGAAAACATCCGGTTTTATCTGGGCTCTTTCCTTCTAGTTAGTATATTCTGACACCTGGAGAAAAAAACCCGATAATTCACGCTATGAAACCCCGTGGTCCCGTTGGTGGCCTTTTATTCACCACGTTGACTTTTAAGTAAGAGAGACGGTGGAGGGTGAGGGAAACCAGGCCGTAGAGTGCTCTTCCCTGAGGGCTGTACCACCGTGACCCAATCCTGCCTGGTTAGCGAGATGCTCCCTTACTCACAGGTTGCTCGGGGTCACTGGGCATCTAGTGACACAGGCCTGACTTAGATTCTGACACTGCAGAGCTGTTGTCTTTGAAGTCTAGCAGCCTGCAGTTGGAAAAGACCACCTGCGCCAGCAAACGGCCAGTGACATGCAAGCCCAACTCCGATTTATGTCAGTGTGCCGGTGACGAAATTCACTGCTGGCCATCTGATGGGGCAAATCCTTGCCGACAGCCAGTGCCAGCGGCCACAGCAGGTGCTGCTTCATGCTCGTTGTTGAAACGCCCGCAGCTCTGAGAGATGGCTCAGGAATGCTGCTGACGCCACCCAAGCACTCAGCACCCCTACCTACTTACGCTACCACCCTGCCAGTCAGGGCAGGCAGCTATGTTTCTGTATTGGGACCAGATGATATCATGGGACCAGATGACGAATTTTAACCTGGCTTTGTGGAGAACCTAGAAATACCCAGTCAAATTGGAAACTGAGGGTGGGAAAAAAAATCAGGTCAGTTCTGCAGGGTCAGGACGTCTGGAGGCCCTGCAGACCACTGATTTCTTTCCCCTGAATTACCATTAATACATCTTCTGCTTTGTGAACTCAGCCATGCTGTGATTAAGTCCAGGTGGGCAAGGACTCTTTCCTAGTGCCCTTTCAAATACAGCACAGCGTTGGAGGTGGCAGTACAACATAGCCAAAAGAGCACCGACCAGGGTGGGTCTAAAGATCTGGGGACCATTCATCCTCTGACAGTTTGATAAGTTTGGGTAAGTAGCTCATGGGCTTGCTTGATGGCTCAGTGGTAAAGAATTCGCCTGCCAATGCAAGAGACCCAGGTTCCATCCCAGGATCAGGAAGATCCCCTGGAGATGGAAATGTCAACCCACTCCAGTATTCTTGCCTGGGAAATAATCATGAATAATCAAGAGTAATCATGGACAGAGGAGTCTGGTGGGCTACAGTCCCTGGGGTTGCAAAGAGCCAGACAAGACTGAGCGACTAAACTACAATAGCAAGAAGTAGCTCGGGAGCTGGGGGAGGGACAGGTGGACAGCAAGGCTCATCACCTCTTACTCATTCTTGACATGCACGGAGTTCGCTTCCGCACCTCTTTCCATCCACCCCTTACAGACAGCCCCCTCTAGCTCTGCCTACCTGGCAATCAGCAGTTCTGTAGCCCATGACCAAGCTCTCTGCTGCTTAGGCAGCTTCTCCCTCAAAGGCTGCTCGCTCACCCCAACCCTGCCTGTCTTAGCTGCTCTTGTCAGGACCCAGAGATGGTCCAGCTTTCCCTGTAGCTCTGCTTATCCGTTTGACAAGCAGAAGCCATGAATGAATGAACGTGAAATTATGCAAGTGCAGATCTTTTCCAAGTATATTCCCCAGAAAGCAATGATTTTGCCCAAACTGGATGCATTTTAGCTGCAGCCAAGGCCAGACTCTCCCTGTTATTAATCAGAAAACAGGTGCTTGTTTTCACATTTTTTCTCTGGCAATTTTTTTTCTTAGATTTCCTTGTTGTTGTTTAGTCACCAAGTGTCTAACTCTCTGTGATCCCACGCCAGGCTTCTCTGTCCTTCATTATCTCCCTGAGTTTGCTCTGTCTCATGCCCATTGACTCAGTAATGCCACCCACCCAAGCATCTCATCTTCTGTTGCTCCTTTCTCCTCTTGCCCTCAATATTGCCCACCATCAGTGTCTTTTCCAACGAGTTGTATCAGGTGGCCAAAGTATTGGAGCTTCAGCATCTGCCTTTCCAATGAATAGTTGGGGTTGATTTCCCTTAGGATTGACTGGTTTAATCTCTTTGCTGTCCAAAGGACTCTTAAGAGTCTTCTCCACAGTTCGAAAGCATCAATTCTTCAGTGCTCAGCCTTCTTTATGGTCCAACTCTCACATCTGTACATGACTACTGGAAAACCTATAGTTTTGATGATACAGATCTTTGTTGGCAAAGTGATGTTTCTGCTTTTTAATATGCTGTCTAGGTTTGTCATAGCTTTTCTTCCAAGGAGCAAGCATCTTTTAATTTCATGGGGGCACTCAACATCTGAAGTGATTCTGTAGCCCAAGAAAATGAAATCTGTCACCGTTTCCACTTTTTCCCCATCTATATGCCATGAAGTGATGGGACCGGATGCCATGATCTTAGTTTCTGAATGTTGAGCTTTAAGCCAGCTTTTTCACCCTCCTATTTCACCCTCATCAAGAGGCTCTTTAGCTCCTCTTCACTTTCTGCCGTAAGTGTGGTGTCATCTGCATATCTGCGATTGTTGATATTTCTCCAGACAATCTTGATTCCAGCTTGTGCTTCACCAAGCCTGGCATTTCATATGATGTACTCTACATATAAATTAAATAAGCAGGGTGACAATGTACTGCCTTGACATACTCCTTTCCTAATTTTGAGCCAGTCCATTGTTCCATGTCCAGTTCTAATGAAGAGGGAATTCATAGGGCCTGGACTCCATCTTTGGCCTGTTCACCCTCATCATGCTTGGCCGCCTCTCCAATGGACTCTAAACTCTGCTTAGTGCCTATCAAAATGACAATAAAAGGATAAGACCCCCTCCAGACAGGGGAACCTTGAAGATCTTATTCAGGTTACTCATCGCCTAAGAGAAAACATACACTAATCACCCCTGTCTCTGGACAGGCCATAAATTTTTCTGTACCTATCAGAGTGTAACCTTGGGCTTATTGATTATTGGTCAATTGTTTAACTATTTGAACATATAACACATGAATGATGAGATTATTGTGATTGTATTTACCCTTCATTTGTTTATGTAAGTCTCAAGGAATTTGGGGTGGTGAGTTCAGACACGTACACATGGGATATAAAAGATTCACACAAATGCTGGTCAGGGTCCTTGGCTAAGAGGAGACTCTGCCTTGGGCCCGCCGGTGTAATAAACTGCACTCCACTATCAGCATTGTCCTTCTGAGTGCGTTTGTTTCCCTGAACGCGTGGCTATAACACTAACTGTTGCTTCCTGACCTGCACACAGGTTTCTCAGGAGACAGGTCAGGTGGTCTGGTATTCCCATCTATTTAAGAATTTTCAAGTTTGTTGTGATCCACACAGTCAAAGGCTTTAGTGTAGTCAATGAAGCAGAAGTAGATTTTTATTTTTTTTTTTTGGAATTCCCTTGCTTTTTCTATGATCCAGTGGATGTTGGCAATTTGATCTCTGGTTCCTCTGCTTTTTCCAAATCCAACTTATACATCTGGAAGTTCTAGGTTGACATATTGTTGAAGCCTAGTCTAAAGGATTTTGAGCATTACTTTGCTAGCATGTGAAATGAGTGCAATTGTGCAATAGTTTGAACAATCTTTGGCATTGCCTTTCTTTGGAATTGGAATGAAAATTGACCTTTTCCAGTCCTGTGGCCACTGTTGAGTTTTCCAAATTTGCTGGCATATTGAGTGCAGCACTTTCATAGTGTCATCTTTTATGATTAGAAATAGCTCAGCTGAAATTCCATCACCTCCACTAGCTTTGTTTGTAGTGATGCTTCCTAAGGCCCACTTCACATTCCAGGATGTCTGGCTCTAAGTGAGTGAACACACTATCATGTATCCAGGTTTAAGACCTTTTTTGTACAGTTTTGTGTACAGATTTTTTCACTTAAGAAGGCTTTCTTATCTTTCCTTGCTATTCTCTGGAACTCTGCATTCAGTTGGGTATATCTTTCTCCTTTGCCTTCCCCTCTTTTTTCTCAATTATTTGTAAGGCCTCCTCAGACAACCACTTTGCCTTCTTGTATTTCTTTTTCTTTGGGATGGTTTTAATCACAACCTCTGGTACAATGTCACAAACATTCATTGTCCATCCATAGTTCTTCAGGCCCTCTGTCTCCCAGATCTAGTCCCTTGAATTTATTCATCACCTCCATTGTATAATCATAAGGGATTTGGTTTAGGTTGTACCTGGATGGCCTAGTGATTTTGCCTACTTTCCTCAATCTGAGCCTGAATTTTGCAATTAGAAACTGATGATCTGAGTCACAGTCAGCTCCTGGTCTTGTTTTTGCTGACTGTATAGAGCTTCTCCATCTTTGGCTGCAAAGAATATAATCAATCTGATTTCGGTGTTGACCATCTGGTGATGTCCATGTGTAGAGTCATCTCTTGCATTATTGAAAGAGGGTGTTTGCTATGACCAGTGCATTCTCTTGGAAAAACTCTATTAGCCTTTGCCCTGCTTCATTCTGTACTCCAAGGCCAAATTTGCCTGTTACTCCAGGTGTTTCTTGACTTCCTACTTTTGCCTTCCAGTCATGAAAAGGACATCATTTTTGGTGTTAATTCTAGGTCTTCATAGAACCGTTCAACTTTGGCTTCTTTGGCATTAGTGGTTGGGACATAGATTTGGATTATGGTGATGTTAAATGGTTTGCCTTGGAAATGAGCAGAGATCATTCCGTCATTTTTGAGACTGCACCCAAGTACTGCATTTTGGACTCTTTTGTTGACTATGAGTCTGCTCCATTCCTTCTAAGGATTCTTGTCCACAGTAGTAGATATAATGGTCATCTAAGTTAAATTTGCCTGTTATGGTCCATTTTAGTTCACTGATTCCCAAAATGTTGATGTTCACTCTTGCCATCTGTGTGACCACATCCAGTTTACCTTAATTCATGGCCCTAACCTTCCCGGTTTCTGTGCAACATTGTCCTTTGCGGCGGCGACTTTGCTTTCGCCACCAGTCACATCCACAGCTGGGCGCCATTTCTTCTTTGGCTCAGCCTCTTCATTCTTTCTGAAGCTATTTCTCTGCTCTTCCCCAGCAGCACATTGGACACCTACTGACCTGGGAGGTTCATCTTTCAGTGTCATGTTTTTGCCTTTTCATACACGGGTTTCTCAAGGAACGAATACTGAAGTGGTTGGCCATTCCCTTCTCCCGCGGACCATGTTCCGTCAGGCCCTGACTAGCAGGGACGTGCCCTTCAGCCACTCAGCATAGCAGGCTGACATGCCCGGTGCCCTGGCTGTCCCACTGGGGCTCCTCGTTGAGTGTGTAAATCTTCACCGGCCATTGGGTGTTGGTCAAACTGTACCCTGGGGGCTGAGGCAGAGGCCCTGCTCAAGTCTCCAGGAAGGGGGTCTCGGGAAGGCTGGAGCCCATGTTGGAGGATGCCCAGGAGCAGAGGGCACCCTGCTATTGTCCACAGACTTCTTTGTCCACTACCAGTTTTTAAGGAGACAACTAAAAAAGTAGCAAATGAAGTTGTTTTATTCTTGAACTCAAAATATCTCCATTAACTGCCTTTTTAAAACAGGTTCAGAGTTTCAACTTTTTGAATGGACTTTTGAAGCAAGCTTGCAAGTTTAGGGGCTCAGATGGTAGAGAATCCGCCTGCAGTGCAGAAGACCTGGGTTCAATCCTTGGGTTGGGAAGATACCCTGCGGAAGGGCATGGCAACCCACTGCAGCATTCTTGCCTAGAAAATCCCTTGGACAAAAGAGCCCGGTGGGCTACAGTGCATGGGGTCACAAAGAGTGGGACATGACTGAGCAACTAAGCACATGCAAGTTAAGCCCCCTGAACTGTGGGTTAATGCAAGTCCATTTTTCCTGTTGTTCAGGCCCAAAACTTAATGTCAGTCCTGACCCCTATTTCTCTTGCACACACAGGTAACCCATCAGCTCTTGCTTGTAAAATACACAGAGGTGGACTCTTCTTAGCACCTTCCCTGCCACTCCCCTGGCCTAATTGTGGCAAGGCACCTCTCCCTGGTTTCCCTACTTCCCCAGGCCCTTTCCAATCTACTGTTTCCAGAGTGGCAAACAAAGGGGTCCCCTTCCACCTCCGTGGCTCTTTCTTTTTTTTCAATTATTTTTTAAGCATTTATTTATTTTTTAATTGGAAGATAAGGCTTTCCCAGATGGTGCTAGTGGTAAAGAGTCTGCCTGCCAATGCAGGGGATACAAGAGACACAGGTTCAATTCCTGGGTCAGGATGATTCCCCAGAGGAGGAAATGGCAACCTGCTCCGGTATTTTTACTTGGAAAATTCCACGCACAGAAGAGCCTGGTGGGCTACAGTTCATGGGGCCGCAGAGTCAGACACGACTGAGCTACTGAGCACACTCAGTCAGAGGATACTTGCTTTACAGTATTGTACTGGTTTCTGCACAGCATCAGCGTAAATCAGCATGGCGCTCTTTCTTGCTCTGGGATTGGATCCTCGGGGTCTCCCTCTCCCTGTACCCAACACTCACACCCAGTTTCACCTACCTCCTGTTCTCCAGCACCTCTTGCAGGACCTTGTCTTGGCTGGAAAACCATCCAAAGTGTATGATGTAACCTTCTCTTTGGAGGGTGTGTACCTAGCGACCTGGGCCTGCCCATGACGTAGTGACTGAACAATTCTTTTTTTAAAAAGCCTTCTCCCTTGAATTTATTTTATTTATTTATTTTGATCTTTTGGCCCCACTGCACAGCAGGTGGGATCTTAGTTCCTAGACCAGAGACTGAACCCACACCT
Source organism: Antilocapra americana (assembly GCA_007570785.1). Taxonomy (NCBI): domain Eukaryota; kingdom Metazoa; phylum Chordata; class Mammalia; order Artiodactyla; family Antilocapridae; genus Antilocapra; species Antilocapra americana. The sequence continues at coordinate 8,431,677 of ML663573.1, forward strand.
CCTGCTTTGGAAGGCAGATTCTTAGCCACTGGGCCACCAGGGAGGTCCCGAGATCTGAGGTTATTGATTTGAGACCTTATGTCCTTTTATTTTTTTTTTAATTTATTTTTTTAATTGTTTTTGCCATACATTGTCATGATATCACC